>JAQFYM010003238.1:0-19383 GCA_034694785.1 Agrenia bidenticulata | reverse complement strand
GATGGTGATGTAAATTTTAATTAATATTTAATTCTAATGACCTTTGTATTAATGAATCAAATACTCAATCTGGATCTAAATAACTGTCTCTGTATGGTTGTTATGTGGTCTGTCGTATCAATAAATAATAATAATAATAATAATAATAATTAAGCTATTCTGTTCCAAACACTACAAAACTGGTTTAGTGAAGGTTATGTTGAAGAAGATCCTCAATGTGGACATGGACAAGATGGGACAAGTTGCAGACTGGAGAATAAGACCAATGCCAGAGGACTTAATACAATATGCGGTGGATGATAGCAAATTACTTCTTCAGTGTTGGTACAAGGTTTTAGAGCTTAAGTTAAACAATGTATCACTAAATAGATCTAAGGATGATGTGTTACGGTTATGTGCACCACCAAAAATTGTAGCCAGCAAGAAATTGTATAGAGGGAGCTTCGAAATGTTGCATCTCGGCTCGGCTGATCTTTTTCTCAGATTCTCAGGTGAAATTGTTTGATAGGTTATGTTCATGGAGGTTAAGGACTTGCAAGGCGATAGATACGTCTTTATCTCACTTTTTATCAACTAGAGAACTAGGTTTATTAACCCTGGTTCAACCACTGAAGTTAGTTACATTGCATTTCACGAAGTAAGTACTGGAATATCTGCATACAAGCGGAACTATTAAAGGAGGTTCAGGATCATCAAAATCCGAGGAGTATTGAACCCTTTGAAGTTGAAGCTGCGGAGCCAATCAGACAAAATGAAGAACCGGTTTGGGAAATAGCTGAGTCTCCTATGGAGATTGAGGTCTTAGAAGAGCTTAGCATACTTGTACACGAACAAGAAAATATCGAGATTGTCATTCCTAATGAACAAGCTATCCCTTAGGTAGTATTTCCTCCGAGGTATGATAATAGGAATTTGATCGTCATTAGAGTTGGAAAGGCTCGCAGGAATTATGTGAAACGGATTAGACTTGCACACAATCATCGAAAAACTAATGCGGAAAGGGTTGATCAAGGTTTGTATCCGATTGTTTTTCGTAAGAATCATAATAATAAAACGAAATCCAATTAAATAGAGTTGACTTCGTGTTTCTGACTCCATTCTCGAAGGCTGCTTGTATATAAGGAACATATAGATTCCTTTACAGTTATAAGGCCGGACTCTCGGAGTTTATTTGAATGCATGCATTAATTAAGTAGGAAGGAGAGAGAGGGATGAGCATAGAATTATATACTAAATACAATAGAAGTCACAGTTCACCCATATTGTGAGTCTAGTATGTAAAATAATTCACGTATAGCGCAGGGTTTATCAAGAAGCATCCATAAATATGTCGTTCATTTTTTAATTTTTATAGTATACAAGCATTCCTACCGTATTTATGGATGTCCTAGACTTCCCACCATAGTTTTTGTTGTTAAAAGTCTTGACGAACAAAGCCAAATAATAAATAGATCAAATTCGAATTATTCCTAATCCTCTTACCGGTTTACTCTAAAGTTGTTGCGGTTCTCAAAAAATAATTTTGGTGAATTTTGAATTTAATTTAAATGTTAATGAGTGTATTGGTGTAAGTGGTGGACCTAGGTCCCAGAGGCAGGTAAGCGGTGAACTGCCTCTGAGCGAAACTTTATTAGGTGGAGGGACCCATTGGGGATGAGTGAGGAATGAATGGATGAGTGGGTAGAGAGAGTGCACTCTCATGCATATGAGCAAGCAACGTAGAGAGAGTTTCATCATCACTAGTTTATAGCGTAATTCTTAAATCCTCTATTACATTAAAACTGCGTCCCTAATCATTTCGTCGTTTCTGGACAAAATTCCTCAAGTCAACCTTCTGATCTTCCTATATTGATAATTATCGGACCTTTTTCAGTCCCATTGCCTGTAATAGTAAAATCTTTTCTTGATTGACATCGAGGGAAATGAGCCCAAGATAATAATTAAATGCATGTAAAACTACCTCTCCATGTTACTTTAATAGAGGGTTTCCATATAAAAGCTTGGGAATTTATCCTCCAATTTGTCAGTGTGTTCTTGATTGAAGTAGATTGCTCTTCTCTTTTCCACATTGCTTTTGTTTATTTTTCTGCTGGAATTTGAGATTCCCTATAACTACGAAGTACTACCCTAGTTTATATTACTATATCTATATATCTATCTAGTACTACTTAATTTATTTATGTACAGCCACAATTCGTGGGTAAGCCTTCAAATTATCATTATAACCTTATACTATTTAATATTATATACCATTGTGCCAATCCTATTATAATTATTATTAATCCATGCATTCTGTTGTTTGGATTGATTAATAAAGCTGCCTTTGTTTGACTGTAAATCTTCCTCTTTGTCTGCCGTTCTTTTTGACCACCAGTGGGAGCCTGCTTGCTGTTTCAGAGTCCGCTGCTGCCTTCCATAGCCATCTCCTCATCTCTAATTACCGAGAACATCTTTGCTCTTCGCTGAGGAGTTAGAGTCTCAGCCCGCCAGATGGTATCTGCTTGATCATTATTATTTCTACTGTCGTTTTTGTAGTCCTTGTACCTTCTGGCCCTTGTTTAGCGTTGGCTTAAACCTGTGGTTGTAGGGATACGAGAACTTGTTCTGTCCTTTTGTACCTGTCCATTGGCAGCATAGCATTTCCATGAGCTTTATTTACTTGGCATCTAGTAGCCTTATTGCCAAATTACTTTTCCATAGTCTCTTTTCAGACTTTAATTAAACCATTACCAATCATAAAATTAGATTGGGGTTGGGAATTCCGCCTCCAATAGGAATTCATATATAACTCTAAGGCCCGAAGGAGTCTCAAATGGTTTTTCCCTTTTAAAACCCGGCCTTCATAGATTTAGTAGCTTTGAAAGAACTGGGTAGATTAAGAAGTGAGTTTTTAGAAGTTAGTGTCATTTAAAATTCAAAAGTAATGGAAATTTTTCATGTTTTTAAAACATAAATATTCCCAGATCATCATATTGTGTAACGGCGAGCATAAGATAATGTAAAGAATTTGTTATTTTTTTATTGCATATTATTGTTCCACATTAAATTTCAGTTCGAACACATTACCTCCGTAATACTTAAGTATACCTAGTTAACTCATTATCGTACAACAAAGATGCATAAAAATACGCATTTTAATTGCAAGTCAAAAGAAATACTTGATTGTCAGCTCTAACATGTATGACTAGTTTACTCAAGTCGGGGTATTATTCCAATATTCATAATGAGTGCAAGCGTAGGGCAGCTTAGGAGTTCCCCGATGCAGGATTTTGTGCCACAGGTTCTATCCCAAGTAGAGTCAAAAAAAATTTTGTAAATTTTGTTATTTTTATAACGTTTAAAAGCTTTTTTATTTAAGTTTTTTGAAGTTATTGTCACTCAAAACAATAAAATTAAACATTAAATTAAAAATAAAACGTTTCTAAGTTGAGGCGCTCTCAAAAGGAAGAAATAAGGTTTCATTTGCCATTTGCCTCAATGGGCTTCGATGACAAAGACAGGAAATATCCAACTATTGACTTTCCGTACTCCACAGAAAAATAATATAATGTTTCACTAATAATGTACTTAATGCAATATAAACAATAATACAACGAACCCTAAATCATTGATTGAATTGATTTATTTTAAAATAATATGATTAAAATGTGAAACTGATATTTGTTTTTATTATCATTTCTAAAAATGCTTGAAGTTTTAAATCCATTTTAAAATTTGATTCTTTCAACGTTGTGAAAATACATTGAATGATGATAAATATCTGTAAAGAATTGTGAAGTTGTCGACAAAAAGCATTTTAAACCTTTTATAGTTGTGACAGCATTACCATTCAGTAAATTGGCCAACATGTCGTAGTAGGAGGTTGATATTTCATATTAATTGTATTGATTTAATTGAGATTGATATTTCATATTTCCTGTGCTTATCATCGAGGCCCATTGAGGCAAATGGCAAATGAAACCTTGTTTCTTCCTTTTGAGAGCGGCTCAGCTTAGAAACTTTTTATTTTTAATTTAATTTTTTTTTAATGAATTTTATTTCTTATAGCTGGGAAAGTGTAATTAATTTATCTCACTTCTCCATGGAAAATTACTTAATTAACAAATTAACATCTCGTTGTCAGTCTGTCGGATAACTCACCAATATGTTAAAATGAAGTATTAAGTCAAATGACCGTAGAGGGATTATTATTATGACTTGGATTTTAAACTGCCAAAATGTTCAAACTGGTACTTTAGATAATATGTTACTAGACAAATATGGAAATAAACCAAATAAGTGGGGACCAATCATATTGGGTTTTCTAAACATTGACATATTGAGTTAATCTAAATATTGAGTTTTAAAAATTTGGTCAGCACACGGTGTAAGAAAAACTAATACATGTATGTGTGTTTCCATTCCCCCAACTAACCAAAAATCATGGAGCGTATACTGATGCCCGTAATACGGGCCCCGTATACTGTAAACTGTTCAAAAATATTGATTAAACTTATGGTGGACTTTGTATGGTGCAAACTGTTTATGTTCTGGAATGCAAAACTGGTCGAACTCAAATATCGGACAAATGTTGCTAAATAATGGCGGGTGGGAGTTCTGGCTACTCATATACCTTCGAAATTTGAACGAGAAGAAACTATCAAATGTACAGGGTGTTCTTATCCCTACGATCGATTTTGATGAAAAAAAATTTGTTCGAAAGGTAAAATTCTAGAAGAATAAATCCGTGTACACACAAAATTTTCCATGAGAATACCAACGACTCGGGCGAGATTTCCCAGTTTTTGAAAAAAATTGCCAGGTTGCAACAACTAAACACTCCTAAAGATGAATAAAATTAGATTTCGAATAGGTTCGAGGATTTTCTTATCGTTGCAATGACAATCCGCCAATTTTTAGCCCGTTCGTTAGGGCTAAAAATTGTTGCCGTTGTCTTGCTGTCCGTCTGTCCGTCCGTGTAGACGCTAACTCTTGACAGAGTTGACCTAGAGTTCCCAAATTTGGTCTGGGTGGACTGGGTCTTTGAAGGATATTACAGATTAAGTTCGAAGATGGGTTGAATCGGTTTAAAAGGTGACCCGTGGGGGTCCATTGACCAGAGGGAATCTTTTTAAACTTTGTCATTGAGCTACAAAATTTTACGTAGGGGTAGTTTCGACTATATAATGCATTATAGTATAATTCAGAAATTTATAAGTCTAATTAACAACCCGTTGGGGCTGACCACAGTGGATTTTCTAAAAGTCCACGTAAATATTCGAAAATTGGTATGCAGATACCTGATTGCATATCAAAAGGTGTTGTACCATATTTTTGCAAATTTTCATAGAAATGACCAGAGGGGGCGAACATACTGGGTTTTCTAAAAATAAACTCACTGGTCCGAGATTTGGCATGCTGGTTACGTACTGCAACATAAGCTACTGTGAATGTCTGCAACATCGTGTGTTGACCCGTGGGGTTGACCATTGTAGGTTTTTTTTACAGAATCCCCAGAATTTACAGACTTTATCTTTTATTGAAAGTAAAACGAAATTACGAATCAATTAGGATGAAAGAGTAAGCGACCGTACTTACAATAAAATTAACTTTGAGTCAAGTTTATTGTAAACTCGTGTGTGAGTGCAATCTAAGTGTTTTCTAAAAATGCCGCTACAAATCTAAAATTTGGTATGCATTTACTTGATTGCAAAATATAAGGCACTACGACTTATTTGTGTAGTCCCAATCAAATAAAATACCCGAGAGGGCCAATCATAGGGGGTTTTATTAAATAGTTACAGAATCTCCAAACTTCCCAGGATTGATCTTTGGATAAATTTTTTAAAAAAATTTGGAAAAATCAGGTCGAGTCACGGAGATTTCTTAAAACATTGACGTAGTAAATTGGAGTACATAGTTCTATGAGTATTGCTTGGAGTAGGTTTTTAATTAATTTCGTTAATTTTTTCGAAAATCTAGACAACCGGCATTGGTCATTCCTATGCACATTGAGAATTTTTCGTGTGCATGGATTCCTTGTTCAAGATTGTTGGCTTTCAATCAAACGTTATTTCATCAAAGTCTATTTTATGGATCGATAGTTAGATATTTTTAAAGAACTGGACAAATCATAGGAACACCCTGTATGGCAGACAACATTCAGAAGGCCTGCAGTGTAACTAACAGGGACTAATAATTTAGGAAAATATAGATTATCTGCAGACAAATTTTGATGCGCATTCGTATATTCTATTTGTCCACATCAAAATATGTGGTTTGTTCATGTTATGATGACCAGGACAGGTTACAGGGGAGCATCAGGTTGGCCTTTCGGACTATTCCCCAGTTGCTCAGTTACCATCGACTTTCTCCCCCGTATTAAATTTACATGAAAGTTTCCTCCTAGTTACGGTCTTGCTTTCAATAATTTCATTTTTCATTCAGTCACACAATAACTTTTATTGAATTTATACCTAACACCGAGCCAAAATTTCGCTTCAAGGAACTATTAACCTTTCCAACTGGTTTTTAAGTTAAAACTTTCCATTGAATTATCTTTTTGAATAATTAGCAAAACAAAAATTAGTATAGAGCTTGATGGTCCTTGTTAAGTTGTATTAAATTTCAATTATAAATTATTTATACCCTAACCACCGTATCAATTCCAGGTTGAATAATTTGGAATTTTCCTCAAGAATCAAGTTTTTTGAGTTGGTTGTTTAAACTTGTAGTCAGTTGCATGGAAACGGTATTTACAATGCGCTATACCGTTAAAAATAAGTGACTTAATCACACAGAGAAAAATTCAAAATGTCCGAAGATTCACAGTGCAGGATAGAAGAGGAACATATTTTTCGACCTTTCACTCGAGAGTCTCTAGTACAGATTGAATTTAGGATTTCTGAGGAATATGCAAAGAAAAAGGAGTTGGAGAAAAAACGGGCTGAAGGAGAGGTAATTAAATAGAATTTGTTTTTCAAATTAGTTTTAATTCAATTTAAACATCGAATACTTCACCTTGAACATCCTGTAAATTATCAATTCCGAATATATTTAAATATCATTTTGAAATTACTGTGGAACGGAGAGCAAATTTTATTTATGCAGAGGAATCCCTAGAAAGATTTATAAATGAAATTTCGATTCGAAATGAATGTCAGTTGTTTTGATACCATTAGTACAAATATTAGGTTTAGTTCTTTAGTTCTAGTTAAACACGTTCTGCTTTTACTCCGATTTTCTGCTCTGAATTTACAATGTATTCCGGATTGATTTTTCGTTCCAAAATTATCTTATTTACCCCGAACGGCACGAATTCAATCTAGGTTACCTGCAGTATGAATACAGATTAAACTTAACTTTTATTCCTATTCGACTGTATCAATTCGCAATTGAGTTGTGCAAAACTTACACTGGTCAAGGAAATATTACTATTTGATAACAACATCAAACCCAAAATCAAGAATAAAATTAGCTTAACACGTTCATTGAATTGTCTTCAATCTTTTAATCTGTAAGCATGGAGTAACTTTGTTTGGAGAATCTGGTTTTGGTTGCAGTTCGAGTGTCGAATATTTTAGCTTAATTGATTTTTTAATGCTTGCCGTTTCGTAAGCACGGGCAAGGCAAGGATGAAATTGACGTTTGCAAGCATCGATAATAATTAATTATTTCTAAACATATCTACTCGGTCTATTTATTCAATCAATAGTGAAGAATTTTTTACAACAAGGGAAAATTTTACTTGTGTACAAATTATTATTTGAGGCAGGTTGTCAGTTAAAAAAATTAAATAGTAAAATAGGTTCCCAGCCGAGGCCACCCTCAAAAGGGATTAAGAAGATGCTCCATACAGGTTTGAATTTTTTTACAGAAAATGTAGGACATCAATTGAACCATATTTATTTGAGTTAAGTTACAATTTACAAATCTATGCGGCTAATATGTCGGACCTGCCGGCCCAAAAAACGACTCAGGGAAGTTTATTACAATTGCATAATTGGCTATTTTAAAATATTGTTTAAGGCGGATTTGTATTTGTAGTAACTATTGCAAAACTGAACCTTATTTCGAATCCGTTTTTAAATATTTAAATGCTAATTACATCTAGCATGTAGTTAGCAACACTGTAGAAATTGAAATTGAAATTGTACTTTATTAACGTGTCAGTAGATTCAAAATACAAGGTACTCTGTTCTCCCATCCATGACGCGGGGTTAAAAATAAAACTCTGAAGATAATTAAAATAATTAACTACTTACTTTAACAGTTCCATTGCTACCAATTAGTCATTTACAAACAGATCAGATCTTTTAGCTATAATCCACTCCCTAGTTAACTCCTTAAATTTTAGGAAGCCCAGTTTTGCATCATTAACTTTCCACGACTTGGGTAAGCTATTCCATAACTTATATCCCTTAAAAGAGATTGAATTTTTGAAAATCACAGATTTAAAAGATGGAGCGGTAACAAGAGGAACATTGTCATTTGTATGTCTAGGAGCTAAACATAGCCTGTTATTCTTAAACTTAATGAACATATTTTTCAAAATGACAAAGTCGAGTCGCTCAGCTATAGAAAGTAGATTACATTTTCCCCACAGTTCATAAGCATTAATTCGTATTTTCTCTTTCAATTTAGTAAGGCTAATTTTACGCCGTCTAGTAAGAGTTGGAAGGTAAAAACACATCAAGAACCTATTCACTAACGCTTGGATAAGTTCTAATTGAGATTTGGATTGAACTGCCCAAATATCAATCCCATAGTCAATAACAGACTTTACAAACTTTATATTAAAAATTTAAAAAAGTTGTAAATAATTACACAAAGACAGAATACAGCATTTACTAATTAGCACCACTATTAAGCTCCGCACTCAACGCTCACATTAACACATTTCAAAGTGAAATCGGTTCACAATTGCACTTGCAAATAATAAATCCAACGGAGCACCTACATGTATGTGTTGCTTGTGACGATTCACACTTAATGACAAGGATTTAGGCCGTTGATTAGTGGCTTCTAGGCATTCTTTGATTTTTCAACCAACTTATTATATTTAAAACCATATTATTTTTTAATTGAATCTTTTAAAATCTTCTACATCAAATATCCTTAAGTTCTACGCATGATGGTCCGTAGTCCCTTCTATCAAACGATGCTGACGGCGAGTCAAATCTAATTTAAATCTAGATAGTCATTCAAAAAATTGAAATATAGAGAACTGTTTCTTCAACTAATCAATCGAAAATGTACAGCAAAATTTCTTCTCGATCAACTAGACCAATGACTTACGGTAACGATTAACCATGATCGTCAATCAAAAAAATCCTAATGTTAGGTTTGAACATTTTCAGGAAATCCTTACATGACCTACACTTTATTATCATAGTGTTGAAGTTTTAAAGTAATTTGAACGTTCAGGTTCGGTATGAAGAGGATGACTTAGAAGACTCAGTTCCGCACCCAAACTTAGAACAAGGGATGCCCTTGCCAATTCGAATGGCCGCTCAATTTGACCCCGAACTAGCATGTATGCCACTGGAAGACTTCGACGCCTTTTATGCAAATCGGGCGGTATGACAAACTGAAGCAATTCATAGATATCATTGATTAAAAGCATTTTAATTTAAAACCGGTGGTTATGCCCTTGCCTTGATGCACCACAAGCAGACGTTCGTGATAGTGAGCAGGAAGAAAGATATTTTTCGATTCAGTGGAACAGATGCCGTGTACCTGCTAAGTCCATGGAATCCAATTCGGCGAGTTGCTATTGGGATACTCACCCACTCCCTTTTTACCATTTGCATCATTTTTACGATCCTCACCAACTGTCTAGTCATGATTATGCCCTCGACGCCAGTCACTGAATCTACCGAGTAAGGAAACCACACAATAAACAAGATAATATAAAATCCAACACGGCCTAGCAGATTTGGCTTTGATTAGCCATTGCATAGCATTTGGCAGTAACTATTTTCTATAAATGAAGACTAATGGAAAGGAAAATGAGATCTGACTGTTGATAACTTATAATATTTTCAGGGTATTGTTTACTGCAATCTACACATTCGAGTCAGCGGTGAAAGTGATGGCTAGGGGATTTATTCTTCAACCCTTTACTTACCTACGAGATGCTTGGAACTGGTGAATAGAGATTTTTAAATTAAAAAATTATGCAACAGTCGAGAGAGACTGATAGTAATGGCTACTTCCTTTCTGGATTACAGGTTGGACTTTGTTGTAATTGCATTGGCGTAAGTTATCTTATACGCAATTGTACTTTATTTTAATAATAGATTATCAATAAAGGTCATGATTCCTTGACAACGTTCGTCCTCTTTATATGGTTACGACAAATGAATTATTTTTAACGAAATAATTATTTTGAATCGCTGTACCTCTAGGTGGCCAACGTAGTAAAATTTGTTAAAATATTTCAAATTTTATGAATGAAATCTAAAAATTAAAAAGGTTGTTGCCATGCATTTTTTTCAAATGTTCAAAAGGTTGTTGCCATGCATTTTTTTTCAAATGTTCAAAAAGTTGTTTGTTTCAAAAAATGCTTCGTTTTTCGTAACCTTATAAAGGAGGAAAAGGGTTCAGAAATCTTGAATAAAGGTTGATAAAAATAAAGCTTTATTGCTTTTAGATATGTCACCATGGGAATTAATTTGGGCAACCTAGCTGCTCTGAGGACTTTTCGCGTCCTTAGGGCTCTCAAGACCGTTGCTATTGTTCCTGGTATGAAGAAATTACTCAGTTCTAGATTCAAAAGAAATTATGTAGAATAAATCGTTGTAAACACATATGCATTGAATACTTTCTGGATGTTTTCCAATTTGACCTATGACCCATCACAACGGTGGTCCGAATCCTTGAAAATGTTTTGTTTGTGTACCGACCGTGGTCCTTAGAACTCAAGTCTCATAGTGCCCCTATTTGGCTTCCTTTCCAATGACACCACATTTGCCGTTGGCGAACGTTAAACAATTAACCACACCTACTTCCTGGTGGTAGTGGGTGCAGAGTGCATGTAGATTTCAGCCATCTACGAACTTGGGTTGGTTTGGTTAGGTTCAAGCGTTCGAGAGTTGTCGGTGTGGCTGTCGAACTATTGGATTAAGTGTATTTTCCACACTGACAGCATAACATGTTTGATTATCCTTGTACAGGTTTAAAAACGATTGTCGGGGCTGTGATTGAGTCTGTAAAAAACCTACGGGATGTAATTATCCTAACAATGTTTTCCCTTTCCGTTTTTGCCCTTATGGGTCTCCAGATCTACATGGGTGTAAGTTTGGATGTTTATTCTGCTCGGCGAATGAAAACTTAATAACCGTATTTTAAATTTCCTCCCAGATCTTGACTCAAAAATGTATCAAAAACTTTCCAGTTCATGAAATGGATTCGAATTTTGAGAATTGGAATCTGCACAATTCAAATTCATGCCATTGGTACAAAGAGGACTTGGCAGACACCGAGTACCTCTTGTGTGGTAACTCAACTGGTGCAGGGTAATCTTGCAGTGGTATTAATTAATTTATATCATCAGTTTATCAAGCTCTAACTACATTTTGAATGGAAATTTATTCAGACAATGTCCAGTTAACTACACTTGTTTACAGGGGTTTGGGAAGAACCCTGACTACGGCTACACATCGTTTGACTCATTTGGCTGGGCCTTGCTCTCCGCTTTTAGATTAGTAAGTTCATTATACCTGTACAAAACTGTTTTTAAATGCATAAGGTTTAAATCTTAATATGACCTTTTACCTCATGAAACCAGATGACCCAAGACTTTTGGGAAAAATTGTATCAGGACGTACGTAATAATTAATTTTAAACATAGTTGGCATTAATATTTGAAGCAATGTAACTCAATGCGAATAAGATGAAAACGTATTTCTCTGAAGGTTCTACGAACGGCTGGACCGTGGCATATGTTGTTTTTTATCGTTGTTATATTCTTGGGATCATTCTACCTTGTCAATTTGATATTAGCCATCGTGGCCATGTCTTATGACGAACTCCAAAAGAAAGCCGAAGAGGATGAAATGGCCGCTGAATTAGAGGCTCATGCGATGCGGGTATTTACTTTACAGTTTATAGATGAGGCTTTATTATTGAGGCATATTTTTTTCGATTGCACGTATAGTATAAATTTTTGGACATGGCTCAGAAGCTGTATACCCAAATCTACCTTTATATCGTTGTGATAAACTATTCCAAAGTACTGCCCATGAGGCCGAGAATTAATAACTACCTTAATAGAATGAATGCTTGAACTGTACGAATTAACGTTTTTTGAAACTTAGGAAGAGGCTGCGGAGGCCGTTAGGATTCTGGAGGCTAGAATTGCTCGACACAACTTGGAAAGCGAACAAAAGAGCTCCAATTCAGACATATTAGAAAAAGAAGACGACCCTACTACTGTCAAATCTGAATTGAGGGAAGAAACTCTCATAGCCAATCTTTACTCTCATAAACCTGATGAAAGTCTAGGAATGGTATACATTCTAGATTAAAAACCACTTCTCCAATTCTCTAGTCAAATATTTGTATTTGACTAACCCATTATAATTTGATATTTGTAGACGAATCTGAGTCTCAATTCTAGTCAGGGAGGCCGACCGAAGACCGAAGGATCAAAAAACAGTTCAAAAATTTTTAGGAAGGTACTGTCGAGTAACTTAGGTATGGAGGAGCATTTGTGTGAAACGGATGACGCCGCAGCTCTCACTCCAATGTCGAATGAATATGGGTATGGTGGAATAGGTAATGCATGAAGTAATGATGAACTCTGCATCGATTGGAAATTTGGAGACCACCACGAATTGCCCCCAGTTTAAAGGATGATACTTTGAATTAAACAGATAATAAACTATTGGATGGATCTATGAGAACAGGGCTGGATGCGAGGCAACTCCCAGTTATTACAACAGTAGACCACATTTTGACACAAACACCCCTGGTTAGCTAAACATATTAAACATATTAATCATGATTTATGCATTTTGCCCCTCTAAATTCACACCTTGATTTCGTAGCGTTTGATTTTCCATTTGTTATAAGTAATGTTACTGTTCTACAATAGGACCTTGATCGAATTACCGAAGACGGAAGAGGTGCGAAGAACAACAATTACCAGAGAGAACAGTTTCGATCTCATGAAAGCATCGCTCTTAACACGCAAGGTTCGTTTAGTGGTATTTTAGTGGTCGAAACTTTCAAAAACTGTTCATACTGCAGATTTGAAGGCAATTGTTTGTCTATATTTCTAATTTTTGTATAAAGCCATTCTTAACCGGCTTGAGTGACACAAAAATGGCCAATACTAAACGTCAAAAGCAAAGAATATATTCTCTATTTTATTACAGATGATGAGGAGGGTCAGGAGAGACGCGGACTGAAACATAAATTCATTTACGCCTGCTATCGTTGGATCGACATTTTTTGTATTTGGGATTGTGGCTTCCCCTGGAGTTTCTTCCAAAAAAAGATCGCATGGATCGTATTCGACCCTTTCACTGAACTTTTGATTATTGTTGCCATTGCTCTGAACACACTTTTTATGGCTTTGGACCATTATGGCCTACAAGAGAATGTGGAGCTGGCAAGGACTCTTAAAATCGGAAATGTGGTATTTACAAGAAACAGCCTGCCGAAGCGTCTCAAAAGTTTGAGGTTTTAATTGCAAGAGGTTGCTTTTTGTTCAGGTGTTCTCATCAATATTTGCTGTGGAAGCTGGGATGAAACTGATGGCGATGAGTCCCAAATTATATTTCCAAGTTGGTTGGAATGTGTTTGATTTCATAATCGTTTCACTGTCAATTTTGGAATTGCTCTTCGAAGATGCCGGTTTACCGGGTATTAGTGCGCTGAGGAGCTTTCGACTGGTAATAATATAATTTTAACTACTTAAGTGCAATAAAATACTTTCTCTCCTCCATTTATGTTAACTGCACCCAGCTCCGAGTTTTCAAACTAGCCAAATCGTGGCCAACTTTAAACCTTCTTATTAGCATAATGGGGAAAACGATGGGGGCTTTAGGAAATCTTGTATTTGTGCTTTTGATCATCATTTTCATATTTGCCGTGATGGGAATGCAACTGTTTGCCAAAAATTATTATGGTAATTCAATATAATTCCATATTACTTACAGAAATTGTCAAATTTAGAGCTTCAATTGAATTTCATAATTTCTCATTTATTTTCAGATAAAGTTATATTATTCCCTGGAGCGGAATTACCTAGATGGAATTTCAATGATTTTTGGCACTCTTTTATGATCATCTTTAGGGTTTTATGTGGTGAATGGATTGAGAGCATGTGGGACTGGTAGGATAATTCAATCAACTCAAAATTCATACAAATATAGTCAATATTGTAATCATTGTTTTTGATACCGGCTGATCGGGCTGATAACGTTTGGGTTATTCTGTAGCATGCTGGTTGGGGATGCTTCCTGCGTCCCATTCTTCCTAGCTTCGGTTATCATCGGGAATTTAGTGGTTAGCTAGTCCCTCACATTTCAATACCTCTCGATTATCTAAGAATTTCTTAATCTGAATCTGAAGATACTGGTTGGAATTATTCTAGGTTCTCAATCTTTTCCTAGCCCTTTTACTCAGCAGTTTTGGAGCCTCTAATTTATCGGCACCTCAAGCTGACGCGGAAACGAATAAACTAGCCGAGGCATTTCACCGCATGGCCCGATTCAGCCGTTTGCTGAAAGGAGGAATGCGGAAAATAATTTCAAGTTTATTTGAAATCATCCAGTGCTCAAAGGTTCAGAACCACATCTCAGACGAAGGACAGGAAATTACCTCCATAACAAGTTGTACACACACTGGGGGAAAGGTTCACAACTCAAAAGAAAGGATATCTCCAGACGCTGACGACAAAGTATCACCAGGTATTCTACTTCATGCCTAATCTCCATAATGTTGTTCACAATTTAATTCTGATGATTCAATCAGATACATAGATAAACAATGAGAGTTTTCAATAACCATACAACCTTGTCCCCACTTTCTTGGCGAAATTTGTAGGTAGAAAAGAATGTACACAATGGTTTTTAATAACTCATTCGATCCTGCCCTTGATTCTATGTTTTCGCCCTGTTGCCTGGTCAAATAACTTCGATTCAGCCCTTTCTGATTAAAAAACATGAACTCTTTAATGCTTTTAAAATGTCCACGTTATTATTTATTTATGTGGACAACTTTTTGTTCAATTAATTTACATTTTTATGATTTCCCATTAGAAAGTCTTGGTGGTTAAAAAGTATACAATTTCTTATTTTCGTTTTATTTTCTAGTGACCAATCTTATAAAGCAGGGACGATTGATACGGGTGATAAATAGTCAAAAACGCTCCAAGTTCAGCAATGGTGTAAACAGCAAAGCTATTAATGCGAAGAAAAATTTTAAACGACATCTTAGCAAAACTAGTGATGAAGGAGAGGCCGTGAGTCTTAAATCTTATACTTCTGATGACAAAAAAGCTGAAGAAAAACGAGAGATTAAAGTAAGCGATTTCTTCTCCAAAACCGATGTCCATTCCATCCAAGAAGGTGAACTCAATGATGATGGAAAGGATCTACCGGTCCTTGACGACGAAGAACAAATGATAAGTTCATCAGACATGATCAGCAAACTCGGTGAAGACGACGAGTATCCCTCCGATTGTTGTCCAGCTCACGTTTACGAAAGATTCCCCATATTCCAGTTGAACGATGCACCCTTTGGAGTAGGCTGGGCTCACCTTCGGCTCAAGACTTTTCGACTTATCGAGAACAAATATTTTGAGACTGCTGTTATTATCATGATTTTACTTTCTTCATTGGCCTTGGCCTTGGAAGATGTTCATCTTCAGAAGAATCCCGTTTTGATTGATGTCTTATATTATATGGATAGAATTTTTACCGTCATTTTTTTGCTAGAGATGCTCGTTAAATGGTTGGCATTAGGATTTCGAGCTTATTTTACCAATGCTTGGTGTTGGTTGGATTTTATAATTGTGATGGTAAGGAATTTTAATTTTTACACATTAGAAGGTTGGATATTATTTTGGATTTTTTACTTTTTACCTTCAAAAGGTGTCCATCATTAACTTCATTGCATCTTTAGTTGGACTCGGTAGTGTTCAAGCTTTCAAAACAATGCGGACCTTGAGAGCTTTAAGACCCCTTAGGGCCATGTCTAGAATGCAAGGAATGAGGGTATGTATTTGAACAACAATTTACGTCGATCTAAGAGGATTTAAATGTGCGTTTTTACTGTTTATTTGAAATTGAAGGTAGTTGTAAATGCGTTGGTTCAAGCGATTCCAAGTATTTTCAATGTGCTTTTGGTCTGTCTTATTTTCTGGTTGATATTTGCTATAATGGGAGTTCAACTCTTTAATGGAAAGTTCCAGAAGGTAGTTTCTTCAAATATTTTGATCGAATTTAAAGATAATTGTTATTATGTTCGAAAAGTGCTTAGACCCTTTGGACCGATCTAAACCTGATTACCGGATAATCCAAAACAAAGACGAATGTCTTTCCAATAACATGACTTGGGAAAATAGCAGGATGAACTTTGACCACGTTGGTAAAGCATACCTGAGCTTATTTCAAGTTGCCACTTTTAAAGGGTGGATTGACATAATGAACGATGCGGTTGACTCCCGAGGGGTTTGCTGAAATCTTTGTATTTATTGAGCCCATTCATCTACAATATTACAAAATAAATAATACTAACTCAAATGTAATACTCTCTAGGACAATGAACAACCTCACAGAGAAACTAGCTTCATCATGTATGCCTACTTTGTTATATTTATAATCTTCGGTAGCTTCTTCACCCTCAACCTCTTCATTGGAGTCATTATCGACAACTTCAACGAGCAGAAGAAGAAAGCTGGGGGATCTTTGGAAATGTTTATGACTGAAGATCAGAAAAAGTATTATAATGCTATGAAAAAAATGGGAAGTAAAAAACCTCTTAAAGCCATTCCCAGACCAAAGGTTCGTACTTAAGCATTAGAAAATAAATCCAAGCTGGATTATTTAAAAACTTTATCTGCTTCTATAGTGGAAACCTCAAGCCATCGTTTTCGAAATTGTAACGAACCAAAAGTTTGACATGCTCATCATGCTCTTCATCGGCCTAAACATGCTTGTAATGACCATGGATCATTATCAGCAAACTCATGTGAGACATCCAGACATCCCTATAATTATTCAGATGTAAACTAAGAAAGTCACGACGCTAATTAAAGTATGAACCCTGTCTGTCAAAGAGTTGGGAAATCACACTAGATTACCTCAATGGAGTCTTCATTGCAATATTTACTGCGGAATGTGCGTTGAAAATATTCGCCCTGCGTTACCACTATTTTATCGAGCCTTGGAATCTTTTCGACTTCATTGTGGTCACATTATCAATACTTGGTGATTCATTGATTAACACGAAAACACGATCTTTAATATATATGCCTCTCTCATTCTGATATCCTGATGTGGTGAAATTTTTTAGGCTTGCTACTCAGTGACCTGATCGAAAAATACTTTGTCTCCCCCACGCTTCTTAGAGTGGTACGAGTAGCCAAAGTGGGTCGTGTTCTTCGACTTGTTAAAGGAGCCAAAGGGATTCGAACTCTTCTGTTTGCACTTGCTATGTCACTACCAGCTCTTTTTAATATTTGTCTCCTCCTCTTTCTCGTCATGTTCATTTTTGCTATTTTTGGCATGTCCTTCTTTATGAATGTAAAGCCGACTCCAGGGGGATTAGACAATGTGTATAATTTCAGGACATTTGGACAGTCAATGATTTTATTATTCCAAATGTCAACGTCCGCAGGTTATATATTTTTACTAGTGTTACAATATGGTTGGGCTTATGTTTTTAAAGACCATGTAGTATCTCAAACAAATAATTTCTTTAGGGTGGGACAGCGTTCTCAAAGGGATAACTGATGAAGAGGAATGTGACCTTCCTGACCCAGAATTAGGACTACCTGGTGACTGTGGAAATCCTACAGTTGGAATAGCCTTTCTGCTCTCTTATCTCGTCATCAGTTTTCTCATCATCATTAACATGTACATCGCTGTAATTTTAGAAAATTATTCCCAAGCAACGGAAGAAGTTCAAGAAGGGCTTACAGATGATGACTATGACATGTATTATGAAATATGGGCTCAATTCGATCCCGATGGGACACAGTACATTCAATATGAACAACTATCCGATTTCCTCAACGTACTAGAACCTCCACTTCAAATTCACCAGCCGAATAAATTCAAATTCATCTCTATGGACATTGCCATTTGCAAAGGTAAGTGATTTTTGGGACAGCTTTAAAGCTAGACTATTAGTTCGGGGCTTCGGGGTACATCCGGGTTTGCATCCAATTCCCTTCGGAATAGACCTGGAATTAGTAATGAGTCAAACTAACCATATGATATTGATAATTTGTAAAAAAAAATCAGAAAATATCTTCTACTATAATTAATAGCAATTCATTAAATAATCAATTCATAGTCAGTCTTCCTGGTGGAGTGGTGAAGTCATTCAATACTTGGCTATCCCTCTAGGGTTCGTGTCCCGTCTGGATCCGAATTAGTCATAAAGTGTATTATATATTGAAATACACGACTGACAACAAAGTAGCTATCTAGCAAAAATCTTCAGATTTACATAATCTTGATAGGCTAAATGGTTTCCCTATCTCACGTAGCTTGAATAAGATGCCACAGACCATTTCGGTCTTTCTCATTCCATCCACCTATACAAACCTTTCTAATTAAACTCAAAATTCCTCGGGCTAACAACTTGAGGTACGGAATGATTAAGGCCCCTTGGGACGTAACAACCACCTAGGTGGAAGTCCTAAGGTATCTGATTTATTTATTTATTTATTTAAATAATCTTTAGTTAAAATAATGCAGGGCAGGATATGAGCTTCGGAAAGTGAACCTTGTAAGGAAACTGCACCAATTTTTTTAACCTTTTCCGCATCTGGGCTTATCAATATGTGATCGCTTGAACCTATTAGCAAAAACATCCTAATAACCTTATCATTAGTATCATTACATTGAAACGGGGCAACGAATGAATTCATAGCCCTTTACTTTAGAAGTTAATCTGTTATGTTATTTAAGGCTTATCTCGGCTTCTCAATTAGTCCATTAATTCTAATCATCATTGAGGCCAATCGCCAAGGCCGGTTTCGATACAATAACGGTAAATAACGATTTGATAGCTATTGATATTTAAGATTGTTTGACAGGGGGAATTGTGAGAGCTGTTTCCAAACTTTTAGAAGTTGAAGAAAATTCCTCCCAGTCCCCAGTACCCCTTACTTAATAGTATTCCTCCCAGTCCCCAGTACCCCTTACTTAATAGTATTCC
>JAQFYM010003237.1:0-19385 GCA_034694785.1 Agrenia bidenticulata | reverse complement strand
TGCATATATACGACCAACAACAATTGCAGTTTACAAAAAAAATTCTCCTTGCTCTTTGTTATTTTTAACGTTTTTTTGCTAAAATGAAAACCTAACTTAACAAACGAACTAGTACATAGTAAAAATGCAGATACAATTTAACATATTATATCTGTATTACATATAATTTTTTATACGTACAGTATAAACCGCAAATCCAAGTTTTTTTGCATGATTTTTGCTATAATTTAGCAGGAATCCGCACGAGGTATATGAATTTAAAAATACCGGCATTTATTTAATTTGATATATGTCTTCGTTTTACAACTTATCTAATACTTTTCGTCTATTTAAAAATATAAAAGTCAATACTGAGTATTATAAAATAAATTATATTTTATATCATCAACGTAGAAATCCACTATCTTTTTTGTCCGTACTTTTGAATATAGTGGTTAGATTTTTTTTTGCATATACGTATAATTTTGAATTTACTAGAAAGCATGAATTATAAGGAAAGTGTAAAGTATTACTTCTCATCAGTTTTAAAAGTAATTCACTCATCTAAACTACAAACAAAAACATTTTATGCGCCTATTTTTTTTACTTAGACAAGCTTCTGTAAAACTTTTATATATTTGTACATTAATCGGGTTTGTTTTTATTGTTTATGTGTGGCTTGAAATTTTGTGCCTAAGCATGTTTGAGCAATAATTTACTGTTAATTGCCAACTATATACAGGTTAACTTCTTTGTAGTTATTTTTATTTTAGTTAAAAACTCTCAGTAGATAAATGTGATTTTTCCGATCCACTCCTGTTCATATAAAAAAAAACTAGCATACGAACAGTGTTCACAATTTTCTAAAACACTAAAAAATGCTTTTATATAATTATCGTTTCGTACATGCAATACTTTCTAAAATATGTAAGTTTATAATTATACAAGAAATAATGAAAAAAAAAGTCAAAAAAATGTTGATTTATGCAAAAAAGACTGCTTAATTCCTTTCATCTAGAAAAGTAACTTAATATGTACATTTTCGCGTTAAAAGCCAATAAAAACATAAATATCGCCATGCTATAAAAAAGCTCTTTTGTAATTATATCGGTTACGCTTTATATGTTAAAAAAAATATAATTACAAAAAGCGATATATGACTTTAAATTTTTATATTTAATAGGATTTATATTTTTGCAATTTTTTTTTTGTTAGTTTTTCGTTTTATAAAACCATATACTGTTTTTATGTGCACGGAGAATAGTGTTAACAAAAAAAAACTTTTCCGCTTATTTTCTATATATTTCAACAATCTCATTTTTCGTAATACAAAAAAAATGTGTCTAAAATATTGCTTAGGTTTTTTGTAAACAGCCTGGGTTCGAAAAGGTTAGGAAAAAAAAGTGTAAAAGCATAATTTTAGGCTTTAAAATTACATTTCTGATACAAAATTTAATTGATCTGCTAGGTGAACCTGGTAGCTTCAAAACCATAATTTTATCTTTTTTTCGGTTTCATTTAAAAAAATCGTATCATTTATTTAAAAAAAACAACCAAGTAAATGTTCAGTTTTTTTGCAGTCAAGGTTGTTGATTTGGTGATTTAGTCACCAGATTGTATTTTTCTGGTGATGTATACTTTCTAAATTTGCTGGTGTCACAATTTAATGATTTTTGAGTTTTTTTGGTTTTTGTAATAATTTGTCATTTTTTAGGTTCAACTATCCCCCTGTCAAAAAAATAGGAAACAAATACATATAAAATGCATTTACATGTATAAAACGTGCTAATAAGTATAAAAATTAGTAAAAATAGTTAACAAAAGCATAAAAAAATCAATTTTTGTAATTTAATAAGTCTTTTTAATCGATGAATGTGGTAATACACACCATGTAACATGTTACAAGTGGCAAATAATATGTGAAAACGATACGCTCAGTTTATAGTTATATAAATTGTAAAGAAAGCAAATTCAGCCTTATCTTTATTTAGTGCACTTTTTATGTTCAAAATTTAAGAGGGGGTTCTGTATCAGCCTTTTTAAAAAACGTAAAAGAATATCAGGACAAAAAAACTGTATTTTTGTCGTTTTTACCTTATATGACACGTTTGTAAATTAAGACAAACTTTTCGCACCTTGCACTTAAGGGGCAAAATTATGTCCCGATTTACAAGGGTGTTATACGAAGTACGTAAGCTGCATATATTCTATCTTTTTATTATAAAATCTTAACAAAAAATAACCTCTTTTACGAAGCAAACCAACGAAATTATTTTTAAACAAGGTTCGGAGCAAAACGTGCATGGTAAGAAAATAACGGTAATTGGTTTGGCTGTACATTTTTTTTCGGAAAAATCCGAAAAAGGAGTGCTGCTTTCTCTTTGATATCATTTATCTACTTTTTAAGCGCCTTAAGAGTTAATATATTTTAATTGCTACAATAAAGACAGGTTTACCGTCTTTCTACCATTAAAAACAATAAAAAGCAACGTATCTCTAAATGACAACGTTAAATATTGTATGGTTGTTTTATTAAACCATTTTTTCTTTTATTTTTAATGGATTTTAATGCAGAATTAAAGTCGATTCAGTTACAAAAATAAACGTATATTTTAAAAATTAACTACAAAAAGAAAAACTGCATCAGAAATCTCATGCATATCAAAATATAAAAAACCAGGAATAAATTATATCAATTTACAGTTTTCGTATACAGAGTTTAGCGTTGGCAAGCATGTGATATTGTGGTTAATATTTAAGCGAAAAAAAGAGCTTAAGTACAGGGATTTTTACAATAAAACAACTAAAATACGTCGAATTGCTTTTGAAGTATGTCATGCACAAAAATATTGCAAAGATATAACAATTTATTTGGATTTAACACATTTAAAGATTTTGGTGTTTTTGTTGGTATTTTCAAAAAGAAAAACTGGTGTGAATGCCAACATATTTATAACGAACCTAGTGCAACGTGGTTTATATAAACACGTATCTTATGTGATGTTTTTTTTCTACCCGCAATTTTTGCCCAGCTCTGAAAAAAAAATCGGTTTACTTCGAATTGCAATTAATATAATGATTCCAATTGCTTTTACTATCTTAATAAATTATTACAATAAAAAAATACCAAAAAAAAAGTATGTCTAGACAAATGCAGTTGGCAAATTATTTATACAAAAATAACAATACATATTTTGCAGAATGGTGCACAAAAACATCCGATCTGACCTCTTTGTAAAAATTTAAAACTACTGTTCACACTATTTAACACGCCTAGTAAAAACAGTACGAGCACTTACCTCGTACTTAAAGTACCCATATTAATGCTTTATTAAAACGATTTACGGCTTTTTCTACAATGCTTATAGCTAAAAAGATACAGCAAGCATCTAGCTTTATTTACACGCAAAATAAGATGCTCTTGTCTTTTGGTATCTAAAAAATTTATTTTGAAATATAGAAAGAAAGTCATAATGTTTATTCAAAAAAGACCCGCCATAAAAAAAAATAACAGTTTTTATATAAAATGTCAATGCAAAATATATCCGAATTTCATTAGAATGGTGCTAGAAAATTGTAAACTGCGCCCTTCATATATTTTTTACAAAAGTAACATCTTATACTTTTTTTTTTTAATTATTATTAAAAATAATATAAAAATGTTTATTGCTGTTATTTTTTTTTCGTAGAAAACCTAAAATTTATATTTACAACCAAAATTTTTTATTTAAAAACAAAAGGTCAAAATGATCCCCTTCTATCTTATAGTTATGTTTTTTTGAATTTTTTTATTTATAAAAAAATATTATTTAATATTAACCCTTTTACGAACAGTTATTTTTTGCAATTCCTCTTAATTCTTAGAATACTACACCCAAATAATTAAGAAAAGGCTACAATGCTGCTTATTGTATTTATCTGCCAGATTGATGACTTCTATTCTGCTTACTACATTGCATAATAGATAGCATCAGATGGGATAGCCAATTACAAAAATACATAATAAATACTGGTACTTCACGAAGGTCACTTCAAAAAGAAAACCAAATTACCAAAAAAAAATCTGCGTAAAACGACAGATATTTTTCAAAAAGAAAACAGCAATGGTCAGAACCAGTGGCGTAGCAGATTTTTTAAGGGGGTTTTATATCATTTAGATGACAAAAACAGTAATAAGAAAAAACCTTTATCTCTAAAAATTATATATATTTTAAAAAAATTTGTATTTTTTGTAAAATGGGTCGCAAACACCATTTTTTCTCCAAATTTAGACCACCCTTATATGTGGCGCAATAACTTTTAGAAAAGGGAAATTACACCCCCCTTCTTCTCCTTCTACAGACGCTACTGGTTACTACATATTATAGCGATTTTTATTTGATAGCTATTCATATATTAGAATTTCGCGCAAGTTAAGATTTTGCTTTCTTATTTCGGGACATGGCAAAATCCAAATGTCACTATACAAAAAAAATTTGCAACAACATACAAAGAATACAATAACTAAAATATAGAAAAAAAAAATATAATGAAACTTTTGTGTCTACCTGTATGTCATTATGAACTTTTTTTAGTATTGCATATCGTTTTTAGTATAATAATATACTAACTCTGGTTATATTTATTTGTTTATTTTAAGCTTCATTTATTTATTACTGTTGAGAAACTGTAAATATTTAAAGAAATTAAAAAGCTTAATTATAATGCAAATTCAACAAACATACATAGTTAAAACACTTAGGTACAACCAGTAGCGAACTAAGAGGAGGGCAAAGGGGGCTATGCCACCCAGGGGCCCTCTAAAAAGGGGCTTTTTTTTTGTTTTTTTTGTGTTTAAAAATATATCTTTCTGCAAAATAAAATAGTTTTCATAGATTATAAATTTTTAAAAAATTTTTATAACTCTTATGCTCTTCAAAATGATTGGTATTTTGCCGTTACGACACTAGTTTTATAATTTTGCCCCCCTGAAAATGTGTTCTTAGTCCGTTACTAAGGCCAACTTTAAACTGCACAAGTTTTTTATCCGAGCCTTTAATATGCATTCATTTTTTTGAAAACTTAGGCATATCACCCCGTAAAAATGAAAATTTTAGACTTTTTTTTCGTGAAAGGTATAGGTGATATTTAACACTTATGTTTCCGTACTTACCGAAAACTGTATAGAGTAAGCAAATTCGGTAAAACCAATCTAGAAAAAATATAAGATAAAACAAAGATAGAGGATGTGTACTATATTTTGTATATATGCAAAAAAGACAAATTAAAAATAAAAATTAGTGTTTGCCTTGTCCTTTTTGAATAACTTATATTTTTTAAAACCGCAAAAGAATTTAAATAGTAAAGAAAATCACCGGATTAAATAACTTAGTAACATTTTTTTTTAATGTAGCGTCATACAGTTTAAAAAAAGATTTGTCATGTTTTCTACTAGATAGAAACTAAAAATAAATTCAACAAAAAAAATAGAAAATACTTTTTTATATAGATGTATTCGTATATGAAATTAATCGACTGTTCAAGATTTTTTAAGTAAGTATATCTGTAGTAATTTTTTGTATTATAATGGTATTTTTGCTGACTTTTTGGGCAATTTGCTTACTCTAGGGGTGATTACTTTATCGAGTTTACGGTAAACGGTTATATTATTACAAAAAAACAATTGACGCAGTTAAATATATTTAAGTGGATCTAGGAGCTTTAGACAGTAAAACTACGCCGCACCCTAGGGCTAGGTCAACAGGTAAACTATCAAGGCAACTTTATGACATATTGAATTATAGTGTTCCTATATTTTTGTAAAAATATGCTGTACGCAGTCTGTTCGCCAACCCATCTTAAATAGTTTTTTATCAGGAATTGATGGCGTTGTAAATATTAAAACCACATAGTATATTGGTATTCTTATGTTTCAGTGACCAAAGATATTTAGGCCCGTCTCTATCTTTAGAGCATAAAAAAAATACAAAAAGTAAATATAAGAAAGTCAAATTAGTAAGAAATATAAATACATTTATCAATGACAAAATTCACTATTAGGCTTCTATAAACTGGCCCATAGCTTTAGAATCACCAAAATTTTTTATGCTAATATATAAAATTTAATTTAGGTCGTATTTTTTTTTCATATAGTAGATTGTTAAATTCACCATGGGTTGAAATACGGGAATGCTACAGTAAAAAATATATAAAACATATTTTAATCGTGTGATTTTTTTTAAGGAAAGAATTTAGATTTTTTACAAAAATAAAAACAAAAGTATATGTATATGTATTTACAAATTAGAAAAACCGTTTATATATTATATTTTATATAGGATATACAATCTTGAAAGATTTTTTTATATTCATAATAAAGTTTAAAAAAACTTTTTTAACTTAATAGCGTGTAATGTTTCAAGACTACAGAATACAAAGAGATCTTCATTTACAAACATTATCTTTTTCTGTAAGAACATCCAGGTATATAGAAAAAGATCATAGTTTACGTTTTATTATAGGTTTTTATTTGCCTGCAATAAAAATTGTTAGTTGATATGGCTGCAAGATTTTTGTAAGCAGATTAAAAAAATTTTACAATCTTGTATTTATATTTTTACATTGTTTTTTTGTGGGGCATTATTACAAAAAAACTCAATATACAAATTTATACTACATAATAAAAAACCTTTTCTTCTGTGTCAGTATAAGATTTGGGCGCGTTAATAGGTAATTCTATTTTATATACAGGAAAACTATTTTATACGTCACACGGCAGTTGAAATACAAATAAAATATATTCGGTATGTAATTATGTCAACAAAAAATGTGCTGCATTTTGTTTACAGTAAATTTTATAAATTTGGTTGGTTTACGTAAAATTCAGTTCTACGCATTATGTGGATATAAAAAGCTCTAGCCGACAAGAATTTACGTGCAAATGCGCATATTTTTAAAACAACACATTAAAAGCTATTTACAAGTTTTATCATACAAAAGTAACTTATTTAGAAAATATTAACCACATCAAGAAATGCTAAATTATGCTCCATAAAGCATTTTTAAATAATTAAGGGTATTTTTAGTAAGGGTATCAGTCAAAATAAGTTATATTAAAAGGTTATATAATACCTTCTTTAAATTACTAGTCGTTTCCGTTTGCTAGTTGTATAAATACCTAAAATTAAAAAAAACGTTTTATAAAATAAATATATTTATTTTTTCAGCCAATTAATTATTTAATATTCATCGTTAATATTAATCCTTTCATTTATATTCTTATTTTTTTGTAGCGACTTTTTTTTTATTTTAAAAATATTTTAGTTTTTTCGTATGTCAAAAATACAAACGCGTAAACAACTCTATTGATACGGAATACGCACTATAAAAAGTACAGCTAATATAGAGTTTTATTTCAGTAAGTCAATTTGTCGTTTCTTTAGGCCATTAGTATCAAACTAAATTCTTATAAAAAGAACTGCTCAAAAAAAACACAAAAATCTATATTTTATTCTTACGATTTATTATCAGCAAACCCTGTGGTATATAAATAAACCTTTTCTATATAACACTTCGCCTTATTATAGCCCAGTACTGCTGAGGACTGTTTTCGCTTTAATACTATAAAAATATTTGCGAATTTTATTTTTGACAAACTCATAGTATTACAGTTTTCTTTTATTTTTAAGGTTTCGCCATTGGGGCTGCTCTGCAGTAATATTTAGTTTTTTTGAAAAAAAAATCTACCCGAATATACCAAGAAACCTTGTTTTTGTATTTCCATAGTCATCTTAGCTTGTTTTTATTGTGTTATACTCATGCGACCCTTTTGTATAGAAGCTTTTTTCCTGACAGAATTTTAGGGGTCCGTAGATTATTTTAATATATGACTCAAATATTGTAAAAATATTTTCTATGGTAAAATTTTGTCTATTAGAAAATTTTACAAACACTTTTTATACTATAAAAGTGTCTATAGAAAAAATATTTCCTATATACAATTTATACCCTCAGAATAATAACAAAAATTTACTATAGGAAAAATTAATGATTCGCATCCTTACATTACATAATAAAGATACTAAGTTATTTTTGTTATTTATGTTATTCTATTAATCTAGATGTTTTGTAGTAAAAACAGCTATATACAAAATTTATAAAAATCGACAAAATACTTGGAATTTTACAAGCATATCGTAGTAAGTAACTTAAGTTGTGTACTAAAAATTTTTTGGGATTTTAACGGGGCCTTAAATATGACTTTTTCCCGATTTTTTCATACTACAAGAAGAAAAATTATACGTTTTTTGCATGTGGTGCAAAGGAAATGCGATTTTATCAATTATTAGAGTTTTATTTTTTTTCGGTGCAATAAACGTTTCTTTTTGTTTGCAATTTAATAACCAATTTAAACTAGAAGTATTTCGTATTACTTGGTTCTTAAAAAGGTGTTTGAAGTAGTTGTTTCGTCATTTGATTCGAATTTAAAATGCTTACATATCAAGACCATGCCGATTTTTTTTCAGCAAAAATTAAAGTTTTAATTGCATTTATAGTAACTATATAAATAGATCGTCCAAACAAATATAAATCTAAAAAATGTATCATAATGGATTATGAAATTTGTGTGTATATGTGTAAATATTCTCTACAATAAAACCATTTTTCTGTAAAAATATAAGGATGCGTTCCATTTTTTCACTATAGTAAACACTTGCCTTAAAAAGAGGGTCGGTCTGTTCAGTAAAGTGAAATTCACTATAGTAAAAAAAATATACTTGTTCCACATAGAAAATGGATTCACTTTAGTGAATTTTTTCTATAGTAAAAATTTAAACATGTTCCATTTTTTTATTATGCCATCAATTCACTATAGTGAAAATTCAATATGGTGAGCCACTATATTAAAATTTATCACTATAGTGTATTATTACTATAGTTTTTTACCATAGCGACTTACTCTAAAGTGTTTCACCTTAGTGAATTTTTTGGAACAGTTTGGAAAAAATAAAAACTGTAAAAAATCACTATTTTTTTGTTTTGCTATATTGAATCACTATGGAAAACAAATGCGGTTTAAGTTGTAGATTTATAAAAAACCTAGCAAACCTTTTTTTTTGATTTTACTTTTTATACCATAAAAATACATAAATAGAAGTTGAAATTTTTCAGTGAAATCTATTTAGAAGAATATTATAAATAGTTATAAATAAATGCATTTTAAGTTTTCGCATCATCATAATAACAAAATTAATTATAAACTTCAAAGGTTTTCTGTTTTATTGTTTTTTTATTCTGTTAACTTCCTAATTCTGTTTTATTTTTTCTTATTTTCTCCATTAAAAATTAATGTGATTATATACCATACAGTGCTGCCATCCACAAAATAAGAGGGGGGTCAAGGGTAGGCCTTTGTGATGTGTAGTGATCAAGGAGCTGATCTGGATTCTATACGGCTCATTTTTTTAAAAAATTTGGATCTAGATCGGATCATGATCTTTGCTAGAGCAAGTACATTTCAAGCTGCTCCAAATTGCACCCGAGGTGAAAAATACAACAGAAATTTACAGTAAGTAATATCAAGTTTAGTTGTTATATTTACAAGCTAAAACTAGATACGGTTTCAAAAATTAGAAATACAATCAAAAAAGAATCCCTATTGAACCAAAAGAACCGAATCATACTCTGATCATAATTTTAAGAGTCACAAAAAAAGATCGCAATCTTATTGAGCCGAAAAAAAACCTTATGTTCAGGGGAGGGGAGCCCAAACCCCACCCCCCCCCCCAAAAAAAAAAAAATACATGCACAAATTTTGCCAATAAGTATATTTTAGGCCACAAAATTTTTTCTTACCCCCTATAAAAAAATTAGATAAGCACTAAGGATTTTTTTCACCCGAAGGCTTATTTTCTCCGGGGGTAATTTCATCGATTTTTCTAAACCCCAAGCCCCGGGTTTACGGCTGATTTAAGGGGGTCTTACCCCGGGGCCAAATTTTCAGAAAAAATAGTAAATGTCCATATAAAGTAAAATGCCAGTATTAAATTATAAAAATGTGTAAATTACAGATTATAAAACAAAAGTGGGGATTTATTTTTTTAGAGTATCTTATAAATTTTATTAAACTCGTATTTTCTTTTTTAAAATATAAAAGATTCTATCGTATTAGATTATCACGTAGTACTATTTCTTTAACCAATATTTCGGAATTTAATGTTTAACACTGTAACTAGTTTTTTTACACAAAATAAAATGGTCTGTAATCGTCCTGTGTACCCTCGGGTATAGCTTTGCTTGAACCCTTTTGAACAACTCTTATATAGCTAAAAAGCAAAGAAACATTAAAAATACTAATCAAACCCATGTATATTGTGCCCTATGTACACAACTGTTTGATTTGGCGAACTTGAGGCATTCTAAATGTTTGTAAATAACAAACAAGTTTCAAAACAACGGAAATCCGGTTTTATCCAAAATGGGTTTTTCAATTATATTGAACTTATGTCATACGTACGAACCCTTTTCTGGATAATCTTGTAGCATATTTTAATACTTTATACATACACAAATCTTTACTTATTTCAAAAAAAAACAATTTGTGTTTTTTTATATTTTTGCAGTTTATGCCTATTTTTGCCTATCTATAAAAATTTGTAGTGTTATAATGTTCAAACAACAATATTTTTACAGTTGAATGTTTACATTGTCAAGTTTTTTTTAAACAGGCTTTGTCTCTCTTAAGAAAACTACGTTATATATTGCGTTGTTAGGTAAAGGTATAAAACAAGTTAAAAGTAAATTTAACCACAATATCAATGCTTTAAAACTGATTTTGTAATGCAAACGAGCTCTTTTTAATTACAGTAGGGGGTTGTTAACCGACACCATGTTGGTAAATACCTTGATATTCTGGAATTGGTTCCCTCAATTTTCTATGATAAATATCTAAATTTTTAGTCAGTTTCATATTAATTTTAACGTAAAAGCTACAAAAAAATACGACAACACAAAAAATAAAATTTTATGTAAAAAAACAATTATCATACGTATTGCGCTTTTGCATGTACTATACCTAAGTTTATTGACCATAAACAGTCGAACATGTAAAACCATACAAATAGTATTATTAAATTTACATTTTTTTACAAATTTAATACTTTTTATACCCGTTTTTCTTGTTTAAGCCTTTCAGCTTCTTGCCATTTTAATTTTATTTTACCTATAAATATAATGAAAAGCGCAAAAAAAAAACTACATAAAATTATATATATTTCACGTCTGAAAAGAAATAAAATGTAATATTTACTGCTTAGAAAGTACTTATATTGTTTCATATGCTTTAAAATTGTAAATTGTCTAGTTTTTATATTTGTTATTGATTTTTTCTTCTGCTTCCTATTTTTATACTAATGCTATTCATTTCAGTGTATGGTAATTTTTACTTCGTTAAATATCTCTTGTCGTTTTATCTACGAATCGTTTTTCAATATAATAATTTATGTTAGATCTTATCCACCATTATATACCAGCGAAGCTTCAAAAAGTTTATCGAATAATTCATTGTATTATTCATGAATGTACTGCCTTCATTATGTGTATAGTCAATCTTCGTTTCATAAAAGTGGTAACTGCAACATGATAACTAGGGCTAGGAAAAATAGTACGTTTGAAAATTTCTGCATATTTTGCGTGTTTTTTACATTTTTTAACATTTTTTGTTACGCAAAAAGTAACACAAAATACGAAAAAGGAATAATTTTTCTACTGAAATAGTCAAAAATGCGTAGTAGGAAAATTTAAATATTTTATAATTATATTCGTTTACCTGGCATTAGAATTTACATAAATACATTTTTTTTGAAAGTTGCATAAAAAAAAACTGGCGAAGAAATCGATATATAAACAAAATGTCGTAGAAAATTTTGTATTTGCATATTTTGGTTTCTTTTAGGCAGAAAAATATGCAATTTTGGCATATTTTTTATGCCCTAATAAAAACAATACTTTATTGTTCTTTATTTGTACAACTTGACTTCATCTGTTCTACATTAAAGATCAATCCATAAACCATTTTTACTTTACAGCTATAATTAAACATAAATCAAAGTTTTTGGAGAATAACTCACATATTGTATAATCGCAATAATAACCCACTTTTGACGAAAAAAAGTTTTGCATAAAAAAAAACCTTATAAAGTTCTTTTTAAAAAAGCAATTTTTTTTTTCTGAAAAAGTAGGCTTATTATTGCGATTATACGGTATATGTGATTTTTAAGATTTCTGGGGTATAGAATATAATCACATATATGTGATTTTGCTGCTTTAGGGGTTTCGAAATAGATCACATATATTCAATTTTGCTGCTTTAGGGGCGTAAAAATAAACACAAATATGTGATTTTGCGGCTTTAGGGGGTAAAAAATAAATCTCATATATGTGATTTTGCTGCCAAAAGGGTTAAATTTTGTTCCAATACAAAAAAAATCTTTCGGTATTTTAAACGAGAATATGATGAGAATGGACAAAATTTACATAAAAAAACTTTCCAAAAACTGGATATCGGTCGTTCATGTATGGGCTCTTGTAGAATTGACAGTAAATAAAAATAATTTAAGCGGCCGGTTTTTTGTTATAAAATCACCTGAAAAATTAATTGCCAGAAGTTTTCATATTTACCGTGCTTTACATTAAGTCTATATAACAAAAATAAAAAACCAATAATATAAAAAGATAATATTCGGGTGAATTTTACTGTGGTTTACATTTAACTATTCTGCCGCATTGTTAGTATGGTAAGAACTTTGCATTTAATGTTAACATGTAGGCTTGAAATCAACTATTTGTGTATGTCCAACAAAAAAAAAAGATCTTTAAAATGCAAATGTAGTATTATATATGTAAATATGCATACAAAAGGCATATTAGTTTTTAAAATATGACAAAAAACAAAGAGAAGTATCAGAAAAAAATATAACTAGAAATTAGACAAAAATATATTGTGTCCACGAACAAGACATTTTTAAGTAATAATCCTTTCTTATGGATATTTAAATGACGTACACATTTATTACGTAAGCTTTATACACATTGTATGATAACGACCTAAAACAAGTACAAAATTAATTACTTGTTCTTCTGAAATCATGTTATAAAAAAAAAGTAGCCGATTAACTAAATTGAATTTTTTTTGAAGTAAACAGTGTAAATTTTCAAAAAATATTTTGTTTTGGACAGTTAAATTCATTGGTATCTTGATAACCGAATTTCGTCTGCATTTGTTCTCATTATTATCAGAGCAAGTCTACAACCATATACACAAAACAAAGGCTGTATTGTATTTTACCCCCGATCTAGGTTTTTTGGGCCCCCGGAGGTTGTTTAAAAGCTTCGTTTTTCGTAAACCCCATCCGACCCGATCCGAAATCCGATAAGTTTTAAGAATGCCTGATGCGGGTGAAAACTTCTGTCCTTACGTTTACAATAGTGGTATTGACGAAAAACAAACAAAAAATATTAGTTGAAAAACAAAGAGATGTCTTTATGCGCTTGTTAATTTTTTTTTTGTTCTAAAAGGTGGAAGCGTATAAATTTTTATATGTTTTGACAATAGATATAATACTCTTTATAAAAAGGCATATAAACTGAATACGTCACTTTTAATAGTATTTAGGTCAACATTCCCAATACTTGAATTTCCGAAAATTTAAACTATTTTCCATTTTCTATATTGACTTGCTCAAACACATATTTTGTAGTTGCTGTTTGCCATTATGCCTTGCAATTTTTTTGTGTACGGAATAGCCATGATTTCAATAATATTTGCCTTTTTGTTGTACTGTTTTTATCAACACGGGCTTAGGCGAAACAGTAAACTTTAATATAGATTATTTTAGTGGCGTAGCTAGAGGGGGGCACAGGGGGGCACGTACCTTCGCTAGAAAAAAACTTAGCCTGAGGTTAATGGAGGGGGGTCTTTTTTGGGGGCCTCAAATATGCGAAAAAAATGATTTCAAAAAATTTGTATTCTTCAAAGATTATTAAAATTTTTCTTTCATTCTAGCTCATTTATTTTTTTTGTGCCCCCTTCTAAAAAAAACCTGGCTACGCCACTGGATTTTTCTGTTATTTTATATATCGTGTATTTTTTTCTTATGTAAACAAAAAGATTTAGTGTTATTTTAAATTCTTTCAAAGATACGACTTGTTTATAAAAAAGCTTCTGTTGTCAAAATTTTGTATAATGAAATTTGTAATAAATTTCTGCTATTATAACAATTAAGAACGGGTTTGCCGCGCGCAGATATAGAGAAAAAACAAATATAATCATTTTTGTCTTTATTTTCATTTTCGGTTTATTTATGACCCGACCCGACCCGAAACCCGATATTTTGGTAAAATACTCGGTCGAGTACACCCTAGCTAATAAGCACTCCTATTTTAGGGTGTAAAATAAACCGGGTCACCGGGTTTTTGCATTTTTTATTCGTCTTTCGATTAATCGGATTAACCGGTTTAACCAAATTGCAAGTTTACTATCAAATAAATGTAAAAATTTACTTTTTCTGTAATTTTTTTAACAATGCAAAAAAGTTGCGTCAGAAAATAATTAATTTTTGTGTTTTTTTTCTACTTGAGTAGAATCGACAAATAAAGTGTAAGTTCATAAAAAGATGCACATTTCAAAGTAGTAAGCAAAACTCGGCTACATGAATATTCCCTATGCATATATAATGTATTATTTAAATGCTTTTTCGGTAAAGAGTGCACATTTTTTCTACCAGAATTACCAAAAAACAAAACATATTTGGGAATGTTTGTACGCTACATTAAGGCATTGTAAATACTAAAATTTACGTGACATTACTGAATTTTGAATATTCTACAATATCATTTTGATTTATACAAAGCCACCCCATTTTATAAAATAAAAAATCAAAAATACAGTGCATTACTATAAATCGAGTTTATGTAAACTTTGGCAAAAGAATCATGTTAACGTTGGACTATTAACTGGTAAAAACAAAGTTAAAGAGAGGGTATCATACTTTTAAAATTTAAATCCTTGAATATGTCATATTAAGTAAAATATATCAAGAGCATTGACGAAAAACTTTTCGGCTTTTTACATAGAAAAAAATATTATACTATCTATATTAAACAGATATTATTTTTATCTGTAAAAAGCATTGTTTATAAGTGTATGTTTTTTTTAAACCTAAGAACAAAAGATTTTCTAACTGTTTTTTTTAGTATTTAAAAAAACCGGTTAACCGGTTTACTCGGATTTAATCATTATAGAACCGGTTAATCCGAAGACAGAAAAAACTCGGTTTATTGGACAACCTACCATATTTACATCCATAATATCAACTATTTAAAAAAATAAAGTCAATTTATAAATTAAATTTTTTCTTATATGAACTCTTTATGCATCTTATTGTTTTATGACTTTACGTAAAGGGTACCCAAGTGTCCTTGGGGCACCCAAACACAGACAAAAAGCCATATGTTTCTAGACCAGACTATCTGCTCGCAAAATTCATTACACCCCTTTTAAAATTTTGATATAAATTTCAGTGATGAAAATCTAACACGATCAAATTAAAGTTGCACCTTCTTGTTGAAACATTTTTTTTCAGCAAAACATCTAAAAACATTTTTTAGCTTCTTGCAAAATACCATTTGTTTACAGAAGATTAACCGGTAATGATTAATACGCATAAATACACTAGATTTAAATAATTTATTTTATTCATTAGCTAACTTCGCCTTTACAGCCTCCTTCTTTGCCTTGAATGCTTCGCTCTTCTTCTCAACAATTTCCTTTCTCTTGTGTTCAAAGTTAAGCGTGGTAATTCTTAAATTACTTGCATCAATCATATCTGGCGCTGCTCTTTCATTAATCATCTTTTCGCAATTCTCAACAGTCACTCCATATTCTCTTCTTGAAATTCCAGTCACCTTCCCAGTGCGTCCCTTGTACTTGCCACTAATAACAACCACCTCGTCACCCTTCACAATTGGTAAGCTTCTAAAGCTGTATTTCTTTCTGAGCTCTTTGCTTAATCCTGATGCCATCCTTCGGTGTCGGTTGTATTGGGATGTGTTGAAATGGGCCTTGCGGTTCTTCCTGCGGGAGCTTGTGACATTTGGGCTGAGCTTCATTGGAGGGGTAAGAGAAAATAAAAATTAAAAAATTAGAGCATGGGAGGAATAATAAAGGAATATAATAATCAAAACGAATAAAATAATAATATGTACGTATTATTAGAAAGTAGAGTCATACCCAATAAGCATTTTTTAGTTAACAATTTTTAAAATCGAGATAATGTTGGGAGGCACTGTAATATTCACATAAAACACAAACATTGGACATACCTACCAGTGAAATATATACTAACACTTTCCATAATTACTTAAATATACTAAAATTGCAAACTTGTCACTTTTGCTAGAATGTAATATTTCCTTTTTTCTCAGCGAAAAAAAAACCTCTGCCCCTATCTGTATAGTCGATAAATAACTGAACTTTTAATTGCAGGTTTTTTTATAACATATATCGAATCAATTTAGTAAAATATTTTATTTTAATGTTGTTTATATGTCTGTAGTTTTATAAAGATCCGAATATTTACCAAAATTTAAGTTTACTTTGACTTTTAATTGGGATTTATATTGATTTTTTGTTGCAAAAAATGTACCTAACAGCTCAATTTATTGTAAAAATTTTACTCTAGTATAAAAGCATACCAAAAAGGCTAAGTCTTTTGTATCAGTATACCTCACTTGTTGTACGTGACGATACTGAACCGTGAATTGCCGTAACTAAAGTGTAAGTACGTAGTAACAGAGGTCGCTAAAAAATAATTGCCATAACAATATATGCCCATACAATATGTTGCAAATATTTATTGGTTTTACTTCCGTTATTGTTTCATATAAGTTAACAAGCAAAAAATCTAAACTTCATTACTTTTAAGCGATAAAGAATAAAATATAGCCGCAAGCACTGTTTTTTACAACATCTACACAATATAAAATATATTTTTAAAATTTCCATATAAAAAGTATTCATTACATAATTATAATAACTAAGATACATGCTTCATACGTTAGTGTTACTTTTTTAAGTGAAAAAAATAAAAAACAACGTAAAAAATCATGCAAAACTAAATATTTTCTTAATATGCTATTTTGTACAAGAAGACAATAGTTTGTGTTTTGCTGTAAATCTAGAAAATAAAAATTTTAAAATATGACAGACTGCAATTTTTCAAAAAGCATTCTACAACGAAAATACATTTTATTTCTTATTTTTGTTACATAAACTTATAAAGCAGCTTTGTTTGTGCATAATTTGCATAATAAAAAGTTTTTTGGAAGACGATATAAATTTTTGTTTGTTCTATTTTTTGTAGTATTATTGTTTTAACAAATATTACACACGTTTTATTACTTTTTTTTCTACAAAATTATGTCTTCATAATTGCAATAATTTCCATAACAAGGGAAGTTTTAAAAACACTTAACAATATTATTGCCATGCAATATTATTGCCATACAATATTAGCAATCCCTGCGTAGTAGGCTAGAAGTATAAGTATTGTTGACTTTAAGGCAAAAAAAATATTTTATGTAATTACATCGTGTAATAAAATAGAAAAAAATGCTAGAATATTATCACCAGGGCTCAGCAAAAATAAATTATAAATATTGTCTTTTAGGTAGTCTTTAGACAATATAAAACATCTTTTTAACAAAAAAAATATATAAAAATGGATTTCTAAGTTTATACAAGTTTTTATTCTTGCTGTAAAAAAGCATTATCGAAAAAACCCTATACGTGTTACAGCAATTTTTTTTATGTTTTAAAATATACGTTTTTGAACTTTTGCATAAATAGCATCGAAAACATTGTGAATGCATATTTGCGGCAATAGACTTTTTAAAATGCTTTATTCCTTATGTTTTTACTTTTTTATACTTATTAATAAAAAGAACCATCTAAAGATCTCATATTGCAACTATAAGAGTATTTTAGTGACAAGTCTATCCTTTATCTGCAAGTATAAACTAAAAGATGGTAAATTTGTTTCGATATTATAAGTATACTTTTTAAATGATGTAAAATACATTTAATTCATAATTAAACGTCGCGCGCCGTAGGAGTACCATTTAGAGTCGTAAAAGTCTAAAGATAATAGGTTTTTAAAGATTTTCTACTATATTAATTTTTTTTCGAGAATAATGAATAATAAAAAATGATGGAAAAAATGAAACACACATTAATATGCATATACAGTTATAAAACTTTTTTATTAAATGTAAAAGTTGTTTGCTTGTGTAAGGTATATTTTTTTTACAAATTTAGAAATATAAAGCATTAACCTAATTTACTATATTAGATTCCTAAAAAATAAAATTCTGGAACGCTACGCGATTAAAATTATACCGTTATAAAAATTTTTTATTATTTAGTTTTTATATTTCAAATTGCATGTATATATTTTTCTGGATTGTTTTTTTTATTTATTTTCCACGTTTAAAAGTTAATATATCAAAAAAATTCGACAAAGCCTATTATTGTTTTCTAAAATGCACAAATATACTTAAAGCAAAAAGGAACGAAAAAAGTTACTCAATAATAAATATATTTTGATCCGAATTATCTATTTTTTTGATTTTTTCAAAAAAGAAAAAATTCCACCTTCCAAAAAAAGAGGAATTGTTAATGCGTTGTAATTTTTTGGTATTTGTGTTATTAATTTTTATCTTTTAAGAGTACATAAAAGCTTTAAAAAAATTACCTCCATTTTTTACGTCTAGCCACACTCGCTTTATGCATGCGCCAACAAATAAATTTAAAAATGAAAAAATATACAAGCTAGTATATCTACATAAAAACTTTAAATTTTAATTTAATAGCTTTACAAAATACTGATCCCAGTTTGACAAAAAAGCCTGTACTTTTGCCTTTACTCTGACCAGATGTCATGCATGCTTTGCTATTTTTATCTATGATATAATAATCATATGTAGTTTTTTTTGAAAATCGGTTGACTTTTTAACAATTACAAAACTTCATTTTCTTTTTATTGTTATAGATTCAAAAAAAAGGAAAAAAAAGAATATAAGCTTGCTGTGTAGGAACGCTTGTCGAGTAAAAGACTAGCGAAATATCTTAATTCCGTGTTTTTTTGAAAATATCAAAAGATAATATAAATGAAGTTTTTTTAGAGAGATATTGTTTAGTCAAAAACCATATTTAAATGTTTTTTTAAGTTGTTATTTTATTCGCACTGACAGACTATTCTGAAAAAAAGCAAGATGATTGGGTATTCGTCATATTGCAATCTATAAAATCGTATGAATGAAAATTTAGAAGATAAATTTAAATTTCTATGTTAAAAAATATTTTTTGTTTT
>JAQFYM010003236.1:0-19387 GCA_034694785.1 Agrenia bidenticulata | reverse complement strand
AAAAAACCTGTTTTACAGTAAAAAAAATGTATTAATGTTTTTTTATAATAATATCTAAGTTTAATTGTTCGCGGTTATAAATTTTAACTTGAAAGATTCCACAATTAAGTTTATGCGATATTTATTAAACTAGAAAATATTTTTTGTTTTTTTTTGTTCAATGTGTTGATTTTTTACAGTTAAAAAATATTTGTTTATAAAGCAAAGCGAAATCAATTATTTACATACTATACAGACATTCTGAAAATTTTGTAATAACCATATACATACGAACAACACGTTTTTACGCAATAATTTCCTATATAAAAAACAAAACAAAAAGCCGACATGTTCATTTGAAGATTCAAAAAAAGGCTTCAATGTAAAAGTATAATTTTTGGAAACGCACACTAAAAATACAATTTTTTTTGACTTAAAAAACAATTCATTAAAGTATTAAGATATGTTTGCACATAATGTGAGTGCAAAAAACTTATACGAAAATTTCGTTCCTGACTAAGAATCATTTATTTCATATACTAAAAAGACAAAATTTTTGTCGTACTGGAACTTGTTTGGAACAAACAACGACTATAAAAATTAGTGCATCGCAACGACCATAAAAAGAAAAGACTGTATAAAAAATAGTGTCATCCGTAGTTCAACTTGTTAAAAAAATTTACAAAATAGTAATAAAATATTTTTCTTAAGTTTAACCCGAACCAAAGCAAAGAAAATCTGCATTTAAAAACTAGGAACATAGTGCATTAATTTGCTTTTGTTTTTTCGATACAAAAAGTGAGCTTTTTTATTGCAATGTTTTTGATATATCGCACGAAGTATAAAGGATTATCACCTAAAAAGCTTTCTTTGTATATTTGAGTTCTTAATACGCTGTTCTGCAGACATCTTATATTTATAAGTGTATAAATGTCTTACACTAAATGATTTGTATTTTTAATATATTTTTATTAAGTACTTAACTAGCAACTTCTGTTGCTTACATATTGTTAATGATTCATTTAGTTTTCGAGTTTTTTGTACATGTTAATTAGTATTTTATTGTCATTGTTTTACTTTATGTTATTTTTTGCATTAACTTTGAATTTTGTCGTTACTTTACGATAATAAATATAATAAACGAACATACTACCGGCAAAACATTTAATAGTATATAAGAAAGAAAACTTTCTTAAGCAAATTTCGGCACTTTTCTATGTTTGTTAATTCATATACAATTCATTTCATGTTTTACTACTATGGAATTGATAAATTTCTACATACAAAAATCTGGTTACAAAATATTGATTTTTGCGCGTAAACCATTCCATCATGAAACGTAAACAAATAAAATTCATAAAACATCGATGACCCAAAACAAAATTCAGTAAAAAACTAGCATTTATAGAACAAAAACTGTTTATTTATAGTTTCTTTTTTTTGTCAAATAATCGTTAAAACAAACTTACACACAGTTTTACACAAACGCTGCTTTTTCTTGTGTTTACAAGAATATTTGGAGTACAGCTCTTTCTTCACATTAACGACAATATGAATTTTTTACCTTAAGACTAGAATAACAGTCTTTTATTGCATTTTTTTATATCCAGGGGATTTAGGTACCTTTTCTATTAGAAATTTTATTAGCCACGGTTCCATAAAAACCTATTTTACGCTTTTTTTGCCCATATTTAAATGAACATGAATTATCCTTCTATAGAAAAATATATAAATTTATTTAATGTACCCCATATATGTCATCAAAAAAAAAAAGATTGTACTATTGGGTTTTTTAATACCTTATGCTTTGGCCGCAAAGTACATAAGTAATTATATTTGTTTCTCTTTTCCTACTTTGCGTCAATGAATCAATGCAAAAAGAATAGTAAAACAACGTTTGATTTGTGGCAAATTGTTACGAAGACAGGCGCATACATAGGTAATGCCCCGTCAAGTTCACATGCAATGATGTTAATTTTGTATTTTCGACATGTTTTTAAACATAGAAACCAAAAGAAGTAACTCATTATATAAAATTTCTTATGTTAGCTGTATCATTTCGTTTCTTTAAATCCTGTGTATATTTCTTACAGAGATATTTAATGTAAATTTTTTTTTATCTTGTACATCTATTTTAGTAAATAACTACTAGGTATATATTTCGCTATAAAAATACTATTTAACACAAAAAAAATTTACCCAAAAAATGACGATTATAAAATACTAACGGTATGCTATTGTACACTCAGCGTTTTAAATGAGACCATGGCCTCTATCGAGAAATTCTAATGTATAAACTTTTATTAAAAAAAATATAATATAAAAGTTTATTACAATAGAAAACTGCACTTTAATACGTAGCAAGCACGTTTTAAGCAAATGTATTGTGGCTTTTTTTGAATTGCATGACGTCGAAAAATTTCATATTTTAGACATTTAATACATAAAATAAATTTTATATAATAAATTCCATGATTATAAAAAAAATATAGACTACACAACCAAAAATGAATTACTTTTCAGTAAAATTTTTTTAACAGTATATACATATAAGTGTAGGGTTATTTTTATTTTTTTTAAGTGTTCATTTTTCTTTTCAAAAAAAAGTATATATATTTGAAATCCATCAGACTAGCCCTATTTTTACAGTTTACGAAACTGACATTTCATTTAAGGCCTTTTCTAACGTTAAAAAAAGATATGTTAACCGAAAAAGGCAATATTCTATTGTTTTATTGTTACAGCTATTTTAAATTAAACAAGCAATATGTTTGCAGACTTTGTAAAAATAAAGCCATAATGCATATATATTGTGCAGAAGCCTGTCGGAAACACCTAAAAACATTTCTTACGTTTTTCATACTTTGTAGTGGGGTATGCCGCACATGTCGTTTATTTACGTTATAAACGACCATATAACGAGTAAATCGACTAGAAAACAAAGATAATACAGTAATAAAGTATTTAAAACACGTAATGTTAGCAGAAGTGTTATTAAAAGCGTGTAAACGTTTTTTAATTAGACGCTTTTGTGTAAAACGTGCGGAAAATAGTAATAGGGTTATTTTTTTTTGCATATATTGCGCATTGTCTTATTGCGCGTTTTTGTGATTAATTAAGAAAAAGATGCGCCCTTAAAAAGAGTTTTTTTTCACTATACAAAATAATAAAACGTGCTCCATGCAGAAAAAAAATTTTTACTACAGCGTATATCACTATAGTAAATTATAATATAGTAAAAAAAAATATCATTTATCAAAAAAAAATTGCATCCATTTACTATAGTAAAAATTAAATTTAGTGAGCCAGTTGCAATCATTTATGACTAAAGTGAACTTCACTTTAGTATTTTATCATAGTGAATGTCACTTAAGTAAAGCACTATTGTGAATTTATTGCTTCGGTGTGGACAATAAAATCCGTAAAAAGGTACTGTAGTAAATCTTTGCTATGGTGAATAACTGTAAGGAGTAAAATGGAACGCGCCATTATTGTAAAAAATATTTTAAAGCGCTTATAAATTTATTAAATATAGATATATTGAAAATCAAGTAGAAAAACCTACAAGTAAACAATATAAATACTTAAACTAAAAAGTGAAATTATACATGAATGTATTAATTTCCTTTTCATATCTCATAAATGTTTACATTGCATTCGAATTTTTTTGTACTTATTTTTTAACAGCTTCAATTTTTTTAATTCTATTATTTTACAAATTTTCCAAACTAAGTTTTTCACTTTTTTTAGGATATAAAAAATTGCATATACTTTGCCAATACATGTTTTTTGTTTTGTATATTTTTTCATTTCTTCAACCAACGTTTACTTTTTAATCGAGCCAGCTCAAAGCTCGGAACTCGGTAACTTGACCTGATTTTCCAGTTTTGAGCTCGCTCGAAGCTCGAAAAATCGAACTCGGGAAAATTCGAGTTTTCGAATTTTGAGCCAGATCAATTTATATACCGAAAAGATACAAACCTATAAAAAAACAGTAGGTATTCTTGTATAGTTTTATCACAACTAGTTGCATAAAAAAAATGTACTGCGCGCTTTTCAAAGTGAATTGCGGGTATTGTACATAATTGCCTTTTTTAACCCAGAACCCTTTTTTTATATAAACAAGCCAACTCAAGGTTTATTTATATATCATACATGTTTTAAGGTACAATTTGCAGTAAAAGCCTAGAAATATAATAATCCTTATATGTAAAATCAAAATCTGCGCCGCATCATTACGGGCTAGATGTTTACAAAATTTTATATGTATCTGTCCCATGTAACAAGAATGCCATGTTTTTATAACAAAATCTTCAGTGCAAAATTAACAAAAAAAACAATATTCATATTTTTAGTCTTACCCCGGCATTTTAACCACTGGTTTTTAACTGTTACGTATTGCAAAAATTTGATTTGATTCTAATTCTAACATTATTTACATTTTATATAACTAAAAATATTTAACAAAAAAAAGTTTTAAATGATAAATACTTATATGAAATTCTAGAAAAAAGTATTTTTTTGTCATAATCAAGTAAATATACATATTTTTACAATAAGCTTTGCCAAGTATATAACCTATGCATTTTTACGAACATGTAATTAGTATTTTTACAACGTGTTAAGTAAAAATATTGGACAATTTACTGTAAAAATTTTAGTGCAAGTAGATAAAAAACCAAAACATCATAAGAAAATGTCCTGCACTAAACTTCAAGAAAGTTTAGTAACAGAAAAAACATCGATATGTGTTTTTGGCATTTTTTCATGTCATTAATTAAAACAAAAAAAAACAGAGGATAATTCATGTCCACTAAAACTTTTTATGCTATACCAAAGAAATATTAAAGATTAATAATTTGTATGGGGAATTGACAAAAATTTTTAGCAAGGTGTATTTTAGAAACACTTAAATTTATTGTTCAAGGTTTTTTTCTTGTTTGATTTTGGCGCTTAAACGATTTATATATATAAAAAAAAATAATTTTTTTATTAACAAAAATATATAAGTAATAAAAAAAATATAATTCCGTTTTATGAGTGATTTATGATTCATTAACATTTTTTATACTTTTAGCGTCTGTCATATAGTGTAAACATACCTTTACTTTTTAAATCGGCCGTTTCTTATTGTAATAAATATATTTTTTGTTTTTTTATTGATGTAAACGTTGTTTTTGCAAATTCTACATGACGTATAGGTTAAATAGTATGATTTACGTCAAGTAGGTGCGCTGTTGTGGCTAAAAAAACAACAAACATTATGCAAAAACAAAAGCAATACATTTTTGTATTTATATGCGATCTTGTTCGTTTTTGTCAGTTTTATAGATTTAAATATATGAAATAGTTATAAAAAGGCAGTTTTACACTAGTCAAAAAAAATAAACTGACTACAAGCCACACCATAACACTCATATATATAAAAACGTGTTTTATGCTTTTACAAGGCCGTGTTAATAACAGGGGCATTAGAAGCACTACGTTTTAATTTTTGTTCATGCATGCTTTTCAATCCAAAATAAAAAAAATGTTCAGTAGAAAAATTGCTAATACATTAAGATAAGATCTTAAACAAGGCTTGCTTTTTGTATACATTTATTTTTAGATATTATCGCGTGGAATCGAACTCGACTCGCCTGAATTCGACTCGAACTCTTTTCTGTCGTAAAACTAAACACCATGGCTTATACTCGAAATCTCAAAACTCGGTTTTTGCAAACCCTAACCAATTCTTAAAGTATTTTTATGTGTTTTTCGATTTTTCACAATTGGGTGTAACAATCACTGTTATTCACGTTTAATATTTAAGAAAATCATACCCGTTTCTTATTTTAAAATATTTTTTTCGTCAAGGGTTTTTTCTCTTTTACTCCGACCCAATAATATTTTTACTTTTTCCATCTTTCTATGCTGTTATAATAATCATGACGGGAGTTGTAAAAGGATCTGAAATACAACATGAAGAGACCGTAAAAGACAGTTTTATCCGAAAATTTAGCAGCTACATGACTTTAAAAGGAAGAAGTGTTATCTAAACAACTTTAAAATATAATTATATTTTTTCTTTTTTTTTGTTGCTGAATATTATGGCGTAAAGGGGAACAAAGTGTTTTTACCGAACCTGCAAGCCGACGAGTATTGTCAGCGGTCTGATATAAAATACTAATCCATATGGCGACGTGCCATAATCTACGATTATAAATTTTTAATAGCTTTTCTTTTTATTGTTTATAAAAGAAGCATTGTTTATTTTATTATAAACCTATAAATCACTTATGCAAGAAAAACTCCCTATGAAAAACAAAAAAACTAATGGAAACGAAAATTTCGACAATGTAATTTACACACAAGAACATAAAAAACTTATACATAGAAACGTATATTACCATGGTACTTAAAACTATTTTTTTTGTAAAGTAAAAGCCACAGTATTAAGTTATGAACTCGCTCAATAAATGCATTTTGCAACAAATATAAACTCAAAAAAATTTCTAAATTAAAAATGTAGTTACTTTGACCACCAAAACGTCCAAATGTTTGTATATAGATATTGATAATACAATTGTGTACTTGCCTAGATATATACTTTTTTTTGAACCACAAAAAAAGAACAATTCCTACTTTGTCATGAATTTTTACTACACCTAAAACTTGTTCCTAAATTATTATTTGCTTTACGATGATTTTGACATAATTCTGTGTACTTCAAAAAAAACGAAAATCATACCAGCAGCATATTAAGGGCGGCTTGATGGTGCTGCAGTTTTTATATTAGAAAAATTTGCGCCCTTAGTTTACGAGGAGTGGGTCTAAATGCAGGGGCAAATTATTACGAAAACAGAGACATGGAAAAAAAAATTTTATATTGTATGTACGTATATATATTTCATATTAAGTCAAAAAAAATCAGCTTTTCCGCCTTCATTTGTTTTTCGGCTTTAGACACGCCACTGAATCATACTAGTTTACACGTTTTGTTACGAAATATTTTGTGATTAGAATTTTTTATACGAATGCGGCTTTAAATTATTTACTAATCAATTTATGTAGTCAATTTATGTTCTTTTACATATTAATACGGCTAAACAAAAACCAAAAAGTGGGAATTTACAAAATATATTTTTTAAAAGGCCGTCAAACCACACTTCAATGGTTGTAATGCAAACTCATTGCAAGAAACAGTGTTTTTACGCAATTAAATTTGCAGCATTTAGTAAAGAATTATATCTATCAGTTCCACATTTTAATAAATATTATTAATTTAAAGACTAGTTTTATAATGAAATTTTTTTTAATTATGTTTTATCATTACAAACTCAAAATTTTTTTATTGCAACATGAGTTTGAAAACCACAAAAAAACTGTTTTTTATAGCCTGTTTTGTAGAGTTATTACTATAAAGCAAATAAATTGTTAGTTTCTGTAGGTTGATACAAGTTGTTTGTACCGAACCGCATTCAAATAGTACGATGCAATTTTTAAACACACTAACCGTTAAATCTTGTAATTTTAAAAGGTTGTTTTTACAAAATATAAGCTTTTTTGTATAAAATATAAATGCTTTTGTATAGATTTTGATTAAACAATAAACTGATCGTATTTTAAATGTAGTCTTTACATTTGTATTTTTTTTTAGGAATGGATGGTATTTTTCATAGGAAAGACCATTTTAATTTTTTTAAATTTAAAACAATATGCAAGTGATTTGGCATGATAAAGCATTCAGAGAGTATTTAAGTATTTCAATGAACTTGTTTAATGCTTTTATGCTAATATAAGTAACTTAAATCTTTGTTTTGTAACTCAATATCATTTGGTTTTAACATGAACTACAACAAGCAAACTTAGAGGTTACACTTATATTGGGTAAATAGAAAACTTTAGCAAATGTTGCTTTGAAGATGTTGAGATATACGAGAAGTTTGCTTTACAGGATTAATGTCTTCTATGTAACCTTACGAAAAAAATATCCAAAATAGTAAAAATTTTTCTACTAGGTTGTAAAGAAGTTTAATTTTTTTATTATTTTTAGTATAAAAAAAATACAATTATATATAATATTCATAATACCAATTTTATAATTTAAAACTTATAGTTGGTATGCGTTCTCGTACTCAACAAAAATAAAATATAAATATATACATCCTAGGGATTTATTGATTTTTTAGATGATATGATATGATCGTATATAATATTTGCAATTAACACCAAAATGTTTTAGTATTGGTAAAATTGTAGTGATTTGTGTTTTGATGCTTAATAAAAACAGATAAAAATGCATTAACGAAAAAAAAGTAAAAAGAAATGTAATCAATTATGCGCAAAACAACTACTTATGAAAAACTACGTTATTTGCGTGTAACAAGATTATGCTTTTTATTTGTATTGGCATGCGTTACTACAATAAGCATATAGTTACTAGTATTAATTTTTATTAAATAGTTTCCTATATACTAATTGAAACACATTAAACTGTATGTATAATTCGAATAGAAATAACAAATACAAAAAAGTAAATTATTTGATTTATAACAAATCTTTTGCAAAAAATATTGTATTAAAGGGCAAAACTTGACAAAAAAAATATTATTAATATTTCAATTTTGTTTAAAGTTTCAATATGGATTTTAAATATAGTTTTTATGTTTTTGTACTAGTTGCACTTTTAAAAACTACGTGTGCGTTTTTATACCGTAAAAAACACCCTAATAAAAAAAAGATGTTACGCAATAGAAGTTGTCCGAAAATGCATAAAAGCATAATTTTGTTGTCTTTTTAGTCTGGTATGTCTTGTTTGTTTTGCTTTTTTCTCAACTTATAAAGGTTTGGCTGGTTACTATGCATATTTATATAAAAAAGCGCAGTAAACTTGGCTTAAAAATAATAAACAGTAAGCTTATATTGTAATTATCATTTTCAGAACAAAAAAGACAATATATTAGCTTTCGAGCTAATTATATTCAATTGCAAAATATACAAAACGACGTACTCTAAACTTTCTGTTTTTATATATTTTAACATAGTTCAAACACAACAATTTTATAAGAATGTGATTTAACATATGTTAATCGATACTTAAAATCTAATGCAAAGCATAGTAAGTGTTGTTTTTACATACAAAACGTCAAGAATACATCGTTTATATTATAAGATTACTTTACACATTTTTAAAACAGCCACTATAGATTTAAATTGTAAAAATATATTATGTACAAGGCCTCCAGAAAGCACAAAGACCCGAGGGTACATTTTTTTGTTATCAATAACACCTAGATTTTTTTAAAAGAAATTTCAAAACATTTAATACGTTATTTTTTTCTTAAAGACACGAAAAGTGCAAAAAAAAAAAAATTTTTTCTTATTTTTTTATAAAATAAGTTTTTGTGTTTGTATTTGTATTTTGTTCATAAGTGATTAAAGCCTGGCCTCCTCCTTTTAAGCATTTGTATATCTGACACAAAGAAAAACACATTAAATAGATATTCTTTAAAAAAATTACATGGAAGAGGCTTATTTAGCATTACGTAATCCAATTATATGACTTTAGACACAAAATAAAATAAAGGGCAAAAATTCTCTGTAAGAAGTGTTTTATATAAAAGGAAAAACGATGTATTTAGAAAAATACTACAAAATAAAAAAAAAGGTTAAAATATGAATTTATTGGTATTTTTTGACCATACCTCTGAGATAAAAAATCCGAAAATTCCAAATACGATAAATACAGTATTCAAGTGACAAAACCAAACAAAATGACAAAAACGAAAAAAATTGAAATTAAGAAAAATTTTCAATTTTTTGAAAATTATAAAAATTTTATTTTAAGGGTAAAATTGTCAGAATTCTAAACGACAAATTTAAAATATGTTTAAATTACTATTTATTATTTTTTTCTTTTTTTGTTAATATTTATCATGTTTTTTTCTGAAGTATAAACTTTTTGCCCATCCGGATATTTCCGGATATACTAAAAAAATGACAGATCTTTTGATATTCCCCCTAGAAGGTTGATATAAACATTTTGTCTTTTAAGTGTGTTTTATATTGGTTGTACGTCAAATGCAACATCTTCTACGGTACACATAAGAACGTAGATTTTGCGTATATGTAGAGATTTAGAATACGTATTTCAGCATTATTCTACAATAAAGCGTTTGCATAACTCGCATCACCATTCTTATAAATGCTCAAAAGCCTGTAACAGTCTCCATGGTATATCAGAATTTTATAGCTATAGGCTAAAATGCATATTTTTGTTCTTAAAAAAGTGTTTTTAGATTCTATAACGTTTTTGTGTCAATAATTTTTTTTGCGTGAGTTACGACAAAAACGTAAACAACAACATAATATCTGCACGTTTACAAACGAATAAAAGTACATTAAAATATAATATGAGTAAAAACATCATTCCACAATTAATATATGACCTTGTCAGTTTCTTAATAACACGTCTTTAGATATTTTTATTGCATTTTTCAGTAAAAATTGATGTACTGTGATAATGTCTTTTTGCGAATGCAATAAAAAGCGTTTAGGATTATTGACATGAAATAGTATTTGCATATACATTGATTGTTTTTCTTTTGACAGCTATAAAATTTAGAAAAAATCGTTTTTAAAAAAACACGTAGTAAATTTGGCAAGAAGGTTAGTTCGTTTTGACCTTACGATTTCGATGTTTTTTATAAGTACAGTTTTTATATATAACTAACAGTTTCTTGTTTTTTTATTTGAGAAAGCGTAATCCATAATGAATTGTAAATGTACTACAGTATTTTCAGACTTGTTTATAAGCCCGGGGCTTGCAAAATGTGTCAGGCATGCCTTAGAAACATTTATTTATATATTCCGGTAAAAAAATATATACAATAATAAAAACATATATTTTTGTTAATTATTGCACAGAAACATTAATTGATAAAAAACTAAAAAACTGGAATTCGACATCTATACAATGTAGCATAAAAAATGCATTTTTGTACAAGCAAAACATTTAAATAGAGATATAAGTGTATTTTGCATATAAAGTTCTTATAAAATACAAAATATTATAGTTAACATAAAATAATAAATTATCCAAACAAATTTGCAAGGGCAACTTATTTGTAGCAAACCCTTGTTAAAAAACAATTTTTGACAAAAACAACGTTTTCAAAAAAAGAAAACGATATAAAAAACATTTTAGCTGCTTTTTCTTGTTTTAAAAACGACATGCATTTGTTTTGAAAGCTGGGTAGTAGTGCATAAAACAAACACTTAAAAATTTATTGTCAAAAAACTTTTTTTTAGTCAAAAACATTTTTATATAATATAAAAAAAAACACGAAAATTGTTTTTATATAAAAATTTTACGAATATAAAAAAATTGTACAAAGTAAACCTTTTTTATAAATCCATCAGTAGAGGTAATTTCATAAAATATGCGTATATTTATACGAACAACTGTTTTTTGATAAGAGAAGAAGAAAACTATGTTGATTCTTGTTTAGAATGGCCAAAATACATTTTATACTTAGAAGATAGCAAAAATATATATATCTATTGTATATTTCTTTTTTGGGGGCAATTTTTTGTCTATAAAAAATACAAGTCGTTCCTTTATACGGGTTTCTATAAAAAAAATTGTTTTAATTGTTTTAAGATTACTCACGTTTACATTTTTTACTACAAACTTGATTTTAAGTCGAAATATGGTTTTTTAATATCTTTTAATCAACAATATACAATCCAATTTTTGAATATTACATTCAAAAAAAAAGTGCAAGCTGTAGCATTCACTTTGTCATGTGTATGATATTACTTCGCATATACATATAACAGTGGGTGAGCCACATAAATTAGAGATTGCTTGTTTTTTTTTGCTTGTACATATATATACACAATAACTAAATAAAGCATTTCCGTTGACTATCTGCGCATTACTAATATTTATATTTCCGACATTTGGCGTTAGAATAAATTTGTACGTATTTTATTGCTGTATTCTTAAAGGAATCATTGGTTTATCAACCGATAAAGAACTACAAGTCATACGTTAAAAGCAAGAGATAGATGGATTAGTGCTTAATCGTCTTAGGTTTATATATGTGCTGCCATGTTGCATTTTTTTTTTATTTCCGATATGTTAACCTTAAATTTTAAATAAAGCAATCAACATTATTTTTACATAGGAACTAATAATTATATATAAATGGTACAGCATGCAAAGCCTGTATCTACAAAATTATACAGCGTAAAAAATAAATATTAGCTGGTTATATGCGTTACTGAAAAAGATATACAATATACATAGTTGGCAACACAAAGAATAGCTAAAAAACGGTACTATATATTCTGGATATCAAATGTGGTAAATTCACATATGTTTAAATATACTGCAAACTTGACATTACAAACTGTAACTATACTGTAAACCTTAATTTGCATACATACAAAAAGTCAATATGTGTCGAAAAACCCACCAAAGATACACTGTTTTTTTGCATTCTTACTACAAAAAATGCCTCTTGTCGAATGTATCAATGTATAAACAGTTGCGTATATTCTTGGCGACTTAAAAACACCCAGCTAAATAATTTACAAGATAATAAGACAGTTTTCGTTTGTTTTTTTGTGTTTTTACGGTTTTTAAAAATCAGTATATTTGTATGATAATACAGTTTTTATATACTTCTTTACTTAGATAGTGTCATTAAAACACAATGTAAACCATACAATAAAAAAGTCTAAAAGCTTGTCAAAAAACGTTTAAGTACAGCAGAAAACGAGAACATACTACAAAACTGCATTGAATACAACTTTCATATCGATAAAGTTAATTATTTCAAATGAAATTAAGCTTAAACGTAAAAAATACACTAGATTGTCTATGCTAGTAGAACAGAAAAAAAGTGTATCTTGTAACACCTGTTTTTATACGGTTCTTGACGAGTACTTTTTTATTGTTTCATGTCGTTTTTATATATGCGCTACATTTGTCTCACTAAGGTTTTATCGAATTAAACCTTTTTAAATAGCAATTTTACAAAAAAACCCGTTATAATTTGGCAAATTTTGCATTTGTATAGCTTTAATGTCTTCAACCCAGTTTATCATAAAAATCTTATCATTACATTTTTTTTTGTGCATATTTTAGATAGAAGTTACAATTTAGTTCTTACAAGCATTTTCCGCAGCAAAAAAAAAAACGTTTTTAATAAGTCGTTTGCATATGCTTGTCAAAACCTTTCGTCCTGTTTAAATAGACTAAGGTTACGTACAGATGTGGCATTTAACCGTTTTTTTTTGCTAATAATTGATTTTAAAATAGATAACTATGCTTTTAATAAAACACTTGTTTACGGTCTAATAACTTTATTATAAAAAAAAGATTTTTTTTATAATTTTTCTAAATATGTACAATGTGTTTTTTTTTATGCAAAGTTTACGGGTAAAACCCATTTATCCCCATCTTTGTATCGGCGGCTCTACTATATATAATTGATATATTAATTAAGGTCAAATATTTATGTAAAAAATTGACTGTTCTTGAAATAGTTTTTTGTTGCAATATTTTTACTACCTCTGTAGTTTTCTTTTGGCAAATGTAAGTATCAGTTGCATATTATTGTTTTTTTACCTACCGAAATGCATTTTTTTGGCAAAAAAAATATTTTAAGAACTGACAACCTTTGTAAATATTTTTTTCTGTACAAAAAGTAAATCTTTTAAATATACTGTGCAAAAAGAAATAAGACCTCTGGTATAAATTGTCATTTTAAATATAAAAACTCAACTCTTATAGAATACTTTTTGGTACAGCTAAGGCATGCAATACTCACATATCAACATTAGCTGCATAACATTTGTATTTTATAGCTTGTAAAACTGCTACAAGGCCTGGCGGCTTGCTTGCCAAAGGCATGGTATGATGAAATGCAGGAAAGCAGTAGCGAAATGTTTACCTTGCATAGAACGAAGTGCAGCTTGCCCGGGCATTCTGGTTAAAAGATGTATATTTTTGTTGACGTATTTGATTTTTTTACGTGTCATATTAGTTTTTTTTTTAGTTTTGTAAAAGATTGTGCGTTTGCGTAATATTCTTGAGGAAGCAGTGAAAAAAAATTCAGTATAAAAACGACAGATAAGCTGTAGAATGATTATATTTGTGTAGTAGCACATACATAATGCACCATTTATGGTAACATTCTACAGGATTAGTAACTCAGCTTTTGCAATATTAAAAAAGTAGAAACTAAAAAGTTTATATCAATTAACAATATATAACACGCATCAGTTATTACTATACAAGCGCATTTCACATAAAGCTATTTTAATTTTACGGCAAGTGTTATAAAGCTTTCTGCTTTTTATATTTTATGCATGTAGTCACGTGATTTTTTTACATTGTAATGATTTTTTTTATTACTAGAAAAACAAATAAAACTGTAAACTGAATAGCTTGAACGCTATTTTAACACTAGATGTATACAAGACGGACGAAAAAAATAATAGTCACAGCTTGCATTAAGGCGCAGAAAAGATGACACAAAAGAATAATGATGTTTTTTTTATATCTAGATTTTCTGTTATGCTGCGTTTTGTTATTTTTGATAACGCATAGTTCTTTGGGGTTATCAATCGACCAACGATTTTATGCTTAAATAAAAATGCAGACAGATTATTTTTGTGTAAGAAGAAACCTCCAAAAAATGGGTTACATGTAAAAATAAGTATATTTGTAGTTTTTTTCTATATAAAACAAAAATGAAACGACAATTTACACTAGGAAAAATAATAGTATTTTAAAATGATTTTTTTTGATTGTAAACAGCAAAATAGTTTTTCCTGTCTAGAACTCATATTGTTTTGTTTGTATCTACCACAGATTTTACGTTATCAAGTTAAATTTGTAATTTTTCATTGGATTGTTTTTTATTAAATATACAAGGATTAATAACATACTTAATAACTACTGACTGTGTAAAAAACGCTAAAGTTTTTTATCTAAACTACAACAGATAAAGGAATAAAACAGTAACTCAACTGTGTTTCTCAGAAAATTGCTCAAAATGACGAGACGTTCTCAATTCTCAACTCAGTTTTTTTCCTAGTTCTTAACTCAATTTTAAACAACAATGCCTTTATTTGTAATAAAACATAACATAAAGTTACCTAAAGGCAGTCGTTATTTAGTAAGTATACCATATATGCAATTTATGCACATGTATAGTTTTAAAGTATACCTGGATCTTTTTAGTAGTGTAAATCCAAGAATACAAGTGTCAGTGAAGATAAAATGATACTCATAGCATTAAAAAAAAAAATTACAATAACGGGTTTTTGTTTTGTTGCATCTATACATCACAAAAACATATTTTTAATTACTTATTCTAAAAAATTAATATCATACAAAGGTATACGGTTTTAACCGATCAACCTTTTTACATTTGACGTTTAATTTTTAGATAACTAGAAATTGTGACTTTTTAAATAAATCTGTGTTGAAACAATTGTTTTTTATTTTTTACAAAAAAAACAACACTAATTGGCAGTTGTTACCTGACATTTTCTTATGTACTAATACGTTGAAAAAAAATAGGTACTTAAAATATATAAACAAAGAATCATACAAAAATTCTAGTTTTAAGACTTTCAAAAATTTCTTAGCAATTTTCAACGGGAAATCCGAGAAAGAATCATTGAGTTTGTTTTTAGTATTACTAAGTTCCAGATTATAAGCCATGACTAAATGTCTGCATTATTATGCCTTTTTAAGACTTACAAAAAAAAAAAGCCGCAACAAATTATACAAAAAAGCATTTTTTATAATTTTGCTTTAGGTTGTATTTGTTTCTTTGTATACTTATTTTTATATGTTAAAATTTTTTTATTTTTTTTATTTAAGTATATTTTATTTGTAATGTAAAAAAGACGAATAATTACCAAGAAAATAAATTTCTGAAATACCACCTTATACTTCACAAAAAACAACGAAAAAGAAAAACGATATGAATAAATTTAACATAGTACTTTGTATTTTTTTAGAGTCTTTTTGGATTTTTTACGACAAAAAAAAAAAAAAAAATTACAATAAAAAGCAAAAGTCTACGTTTATGCACAGATTTTATTAGCTTGTAAATTTTATAATAGATTTTTATATTAAAATAAAACACACTTCTAGTTTATATTATCATATTATGTACATGTACACAAGTTTGCTTTTTTTTGTTGTTATAAGAGCCGTAGATTTCTATACTTTTTAGGTTATTACCTACTGTTCGTTCGTTGGTTTTAGTTGTTAGATAAATATCATCAGTTAAATTTTGTAAGTTTTTATTTTATAGAATCGATTTTTTTCGTTGGAAAATTAAGGTAACCTTACACACAAAACAATTGGCATTTTGGTTCTTGTGAACAAATACGTTGAGAAGTATACAGCATTTATTCTAAGAGCCTGAAATAGCAAACTAGAATGCCGAATTACTTATCATTTATGTCCGAAAAGATAGTACTTATAAAGCTTCAAGTGATTTGATGTGCAGTTAAAAGCGTATTTATAGTTGTATTATCTTCTTGTTTTAGTTTCGGTTTTGGTTTTAAATTTATATAACAATATGAAAAGACGCCATCTTGGTAGTACTTCTAATGTATTAAAATTTGCGATAATCATTTTTTTAAACGGTGTATTTTTCATAGTAGAGCTAGGATGCAATTTATAAAAAGCACATCGATACGTATCAGTTTTGCAATAACAATCAAAAATAAAGAAAAGAACATTTAAGGTATACAAATTATATAAACGTACAACGAGCACTAAGAAATACTCATTTACAATTTATAGCAATATTCTTATGTAGAATGGTGTTCATTTAGGTATTTTTTGTATTAAGCCTATGTTTGTGGCAAAAATCAATCGTAACATTGAGATACAACAATATGAAGTATACAAAAACCTGTTTATTTTTATGTAAAAAACTTGATTATATAGGAACCCCCTTTGTCATGAGAAAAATATCCGATTTTTCTATTATATTAAAGCAGGAATCAGGCACTTAATTTCGACAGCAGTCGTACATATAAGTCTTGTTTTTTAGTAAAAAATAAAAAAAATACTCTTTTACCGTTTCTAAAAATAATCATTGTCTGCATTTATATTAGTCACCGTGAAAATAACGTATCAAACAAATTTTTTTATCATGTCATAGCAAAGCGTCTGCATAAAAAATTTGGCTGTATTTGTATTATAATTGTCACACTGCGGGGTAAAACGCATCAAATACTTATTTTTATTATAGAAAATTTTATCAACATCTGTATATTATAGAAATTAAAGTAATTTTATTTCGTGCTTTCTCTTAAAGTAGTAACAATTAAATTTAAAACTTAGCTTTTGTGATATTAGAATTAAGGTATTTAATTTAATAAGTTAAGAAAATTTGTCAGTGAATATATCGCCTTTTTAATTCTTGCCTTTATAAAATCATTGGTAATCATATGTCGATGATACTGTCAACCTATTAGAGTAACATCTTTTAGTCAATGGTAAGCAACCAAGACGATCCTTTGTTATTGATCTTTTAACAATTGTTACTATTACGTACCTTTGTTGTATGAATAAAATAGTGTAGTTTTATACCCTTACGTTCTAAAAAAAATTAATATTACAAGTTACAATTCGGATGTTAATATTTTTAAAATTACCGATAGCATTATTAGATGTTAATTCTGTGAATTGATTTTATATATTTGATTTTTCTACTGTGTCATAAAGGGGTAGCGGGTTTTCAGAAATCAATAAAAAATTATTAAACGATAATCATTTCGGTAATCGATAAATTAGTATTTTTACCCAGCCCTAATTATAATAAAATAATTGTAAATTAGTTTTTTTTTTTGCTTAAACGCAGGCTTTTTTTTAAATTGTTCGTTTTGGAGTCTTTTAGTTTGTAATAATTTTTAATCAGTTTTTTTTTGTTTTTTGTTGATTGATTTTTTTTTTTAAATATTGGCTTTTTTGTTTTAGTTGTGTGAGCTCGGATTTAATTTCATTGGTCATTTTTTTAGTTTTTTTTATCAATAATCCAAACTTAGAACAAAGATATCTTTTTCGGGCTTTTTACTTAAGTTTTTATTTTTACATGTGCAGCTAATATTATGTCCACTGAGCTCATTTTTTTATTCGTTGCAAGAGGTTATTTCGCTATAATGTATTTTTCGCATCATGTACTTGCCATTTTTACGCTAATTATACTTGAACTTGTCCTTGTAGTACACGTTTTCATTGTAAATACTTGCGGTATATAAACGCCAAAAAAACTGGAACTAGTCAGGTTATCTTGTAGTTTTTAATAACATTCTTAGGTACTAATACACGCCAAGTATACGCGGTAGTGTCATAATATCTTTTTATATTTTTTTAAAATGTTTGATTAAGTAAATATGCCAAGTATACGTGGACATACCAGGTATGTTTAGATTTTTTTATAAATACTAATAGAAGACTGCACGTCAAGTATACATAAACAAAGTCGATGTATTTTTATTTTTATTTGTCATTTTTCTTGCTTGGAAAAAAATAATTCGCCAGGTATACCTGGACTAGTCCAAGTAATTTGTTTCTTATAACTGCAATACTCGGCGGCAACTTTATGTCCAGATAAACGCAAGCTAGTTTAAGTGTTTTTTAATGTTTTGTACTTTGTGAAAATTTTAGTCCAAGTATACAACCGAAATATTTTACGTAGACGGTTACATATATATGTATCATAAGATTTACAACTTGTTGGTTCTTAAATTTTCAGTAGTTGCAAAAAATTACTGTGAACCTGAAAGTATTAATGTGTCCTGAAAAAAGCCACTAATGAACCGATAAAAAAACGTAAAGTTTTAAATTTGCTTAAATAAAAATTTCGACGTAAGACTTAAATATTTTTGACATTTTATTAGACTTTAATGCTAGTAGCAAAGTAAAGGAAAACCTGACGAATCCGTTGCAAATCCTAGAATATATAATAAAAGACGATACTTCTGTTATGGCCTAATTTATATGCTTAAACTTGAAATATTGTAAGTGTTTTGCATAAATTCATTTTGTTTAACTTTGTGAGATCGATTTTTGTATAGTTAATAGCAGGTTTAGTTTTAAAATAGAACTTAAGGTAAAATAAACATAAAAAAACTAAAATGATCTAACCATCCAAAAATAAAACGCGTAAAATACCATCTTTTTTATAGCTTAAATGTAAAACTTTGCTTATCTAAACTTTAAAAGCCATGATTTATACTGCTGATGCCTAATGCATCAGATGGTCTCCTTAAGACATCACAAAGGTTACCCGAGCAAAGGAAACAGGGTAGAATTCCGCTCCAGGAGCGAAGCGACGCCAGAGCGCGAATCGACCCCCGAAACTGAAGCAGAGGGCCA
>JAQFYM010003235.1:0-19397 GCA_034694785.1 Agrenia bidenticulata | reverse complement strand
CCATTTCTTAAGATGTCCACGCAGCTACTACTGAACTAGGGCCTTGAGGGTCGCGAAGCGACCCTGAGGCACTAGTAGAGATATGATTATAGGGGTTTGAGCTCAAAAGGAAGAAACTTTACCCTATAGCTTTGTCTGCGAGTGCAGATGTGTAATTCAGCATTCTAAGGAAATTCTGCAAAAATTGTGAACTATAGAAAGGCACTTGACTTAGTTGTTGAAGAGTTGGAAAGAGCACTCCATCCTAAGAGTTTGCAAGTGCCTAGAACATCCATCTGTTTGATTTCCCTAATGTAATTTTGTTTTATTAATTACAATTTCTGTAGCCCCCTTCTCCAGCCTCTCACGAATGGAAACGAGTGCCTGCCGTTAAAAGGTTGTGTCAAGTGTGCCATTTGGTAGTAGACGGACAGGGTGTTCGGTGCAAATCCTGTGGATTACGAGCTCATCCTCAATGCGGAAGTCATTATCAAGCCAATTTGGACTCGAACGCTTATGGACGACACGCAAATGGTAGTGGTTTTACAACAGACAGTAATAATTTCAGTTATTCTGCAGACGGGCATCACCAAACTAGAAATCGTCACCAGCATTCCTCCCAACACTTCGAACCGAGAATAAAGAAGATATTGCATCAAGTTCCATTGTTATCAAGCATCGAAAGTGGTTGTGAAGAACGACTTAGTGGTGGTAGTAGTGGGAGATTTTCGTCCTCTTGTGGGGACAGCGTGGCTGCATCTACTGCGATTGTTGTTGTAAGTCATTATTGTATATATTTTATCGTGTAAAGGAATACACAGAAGGTTTGCTTGTTTTAATTGTAAGGTTCAGCTATGTTACTCGCAGAAAGTAATATTAATTTCATTCATTTCTTTGAATTTATGGAAGTCGAGAGGGCTAGGCTGGCACTGTCAGACTAAATCATCGCGTATGAATATTTACAATTTGCAATGCAGTTGTTTGACTTCTGCAGTAAAGATTAGTTGGTTGAATTAGATACTGAGCATATACTTATGAAGCTCATAATCATACATGAGGATGATGAAGATGAAAGATTCCCTGACAGAAAGCGATTGGGGATCTTCATTACGGCCTACCTTCCAGTCTATAAATTGCAAAAATAATTTAGCCAGCCTATTTATCAGCTTTCAAAGAGTTTGTTTGACTGCTTGTTTAGATTTATAAAATTAACAGAATGGGTTGTTGCCAGATCGAGACATGATGTATACCATCCTTAGCAATTACCTCATTTACATCCAGCACACACAACTGGGAGGACCAGTGTACATTCATACTACAGAATATTGTTGAGGTTCGTCTCACAGAAAGAGGAGAGGAGTGGAGATGGTTAGCTGTGGAGTTGATAGTTGTATTTGGTATTTCCTTGGTCTCTTGCTTGTTAGAATCAGAAGAGTTGGCTCCCAGCAAGGGTGAACCATATGAAATTTGATCCTTTAAAAAAGGCATTAAAATACATGAGTCTGAGCGGAATTGAGCTTATCTGCATTAAGAAACGATGAAATTGGTTGATTACCAGTGTTTAGCATTCAAAAAATGCAGGAGTGAGAGGATATAGACGCTTTTTGAAACCCTTTAACCATGGAATGGTGGTGAATTGACTTGAGAGTCAATTCAATATGAATAGCCTCTGCTGTTGGTGGATGAATGTATGCTATGTTGTCTGAAACCTAATAGCCTTAACTTACCTATATTATACCCACGGTTTGGTTTGGGTGTAGTTGCAGTTAGTTACACAGCAAGTGAACCAGGCTTTGATCTTCTCTACTGTAAAGGCCAAAATATAAAACCATATAATACTGAAAATATTATGGCCTTGGTCCGTTTCTCTTCTCTCTCACTCTTTCGTTCTTTAGTTTAATAGCTGGGAATATAAAAAAAGTACGTGATCTCTCTCTCTCTCTCATCTCAAGACAAGAGTTCTTTATCCATACTAGGTACATTTAGGATCGAGAGTTAGTTATCCTCGATTCTTTATAGATTCTGGACCATCTTGCAAAATATCCCTTCCAGGATACGCTCCAGAGAAATCAAGAGTTCATCTGATCCAATAAGGTTGGAGTTGTATTGAAAATTGGAGAAGAATCGAGGTGATTCTGATTGGAATTTATTCAGTTCAGCCTCCTCCAATAGATTGTCGTGTGGTTGCCCGGTTGGTGTCTGTCTCAAGACTGTGTCTCATTGTGATATACCTAAGCTATGAAATATATCTTTTGTTCGATTAACGAGGGGGTGGTGCTGAACGGATAAATCAAGGCGCGAGTAGGTTTCATTAACATCTTCCATGCAGTTATGTGATGGTGATGGTGATTGTACAGTAGAAGAGCAAGGATTGACGAGGATACCCGTGGACTTTATATTAATACTTTTACTGTTTTCATTTTAGTCCGAGAAATAGTTGAGGGATAAAGCAAGCGACCGACCGGCATGCATTTTTTATACTGTTCAATCGTTGCATGTAGAAATATCATGTAGAATGAGGGATTGAAAGTGTTGAATTGATAAATACGCTCGTACAGATGTTTTCTGTAAGGCTTGGAATTAAATCCCCCGATAAGATAAGATAATGTGGCTGTCGCATAGGAGTGATGGATGTTAGAATTAATTTCGGTCGAATTGATCAGTTCGTGTTTAAGAAGACCAGGGGGTTGAATTGAAGCTGGGACCTTCAGGGTACTGATTGGCGTGTAATGAAGTTGTGGTGTTGAAAGTTTGACCAACTTTTCCCCATTGAAAGTGATGAAAGATAGATTCAGTGACACGTCCAAAGTAATATTTGATGATAACGATTTTGTGGAAATCGAAAATGTCATTGCCGAGCTCGACCTTGGTGGAAGCAAGGGAAAGATTGACCGACAGGATGGTGGTGGCCCAGAGTCAGAGTCGCAGAGTACTAAAGCCCATGCAACTAAATCTAGTCAGGAAAAAGTAATTGCCCTTCATTAATTATCATCAATCTTTATTATTCTTTGAATGATCAGTTGATCAATTGAGTGGGTTGGGTGTACAAATTAGATTTAACTTTGTGGGTGTTCTCCTGATTGCCTCTCATTTGTATATTGGAATTGGAATGGTTACGCTTTTTGTTTCATGACTTCCATGGTAAGTGTGTACTGTAGAGACTAATGAAGTGCTTAGTTAAGGCCCGTCAGGTGCACATGTACTTGTGGAAGTAATTTGTTTTTCTAATTGTAGTAATTCCCTGCAGATGTGAGAGAAAGTGTTTTTAACGGACCTGTTTTAACTCAGCGGTTGGGAACATTAATGAGAGAATAGATTGACTTTGACAAGTTCGATAGGAAATCGGGGCTGGGGGATTTCCGTTAGGATTTGAAAAACTTAAGAAAGTATTTAAAGTATGGGGGAAGGAATTTAGGAATTTCGTGAATGTGTATTGGTTTGTCATGGGTGATTGTGAGTGAGAGTTACTAACATTAATTACTAATTGAATGAATGTTTCTATTCCTTTCAGGGAACCGTGTCTATTGAAACCCCAAGATCTGAAAGTAAAACACCGGAAATAACAATTACCCCTGGCTCGGGTAAGTCAGCAGTTTTGCTATGAGGGTGGAGTGGAGGAGTGATAATGATTTTGGTGTTTATGATTGTATCTATTTAACTACTCTCTCTCTCATCCGTTTCAACTTGCTGACTACTAAAAGCTTGCCTTTTTAATAATTGTATGAACCAGCTATGTAATTTAGCCACCCTTGTCATTTTATCAGCAGAGCTCGTATCAAATGTCAGTATTAAGATACTATAACATTCCTAAAGTGGTCGGGTGATATGATTAATGTTATATTCTGTAGGAGGGTCAGAATAATTGCTGAATGCTCTGGTCTTTAGAAATAATTTTATCGTTATCTGACCTCTGTTTGAGCTTCAGAATAAGCCGGCTCCACTCTCAACAGTGTTGATCTTACACTTCTTCAAAGTACTTTAGTCTTCGTTGTAATCGTGAGCTTGGTTTATAGCCTGTAGAACAGAATTGATTTTAAAAGATGAGTTCCGAGAGAAGAAGAGAGAGAAGAAGTAAGTGGATTATACATTTATAAGATCTTCTAATCAATTAGTTTACTTTAATAAGGCTTAATTTCTTGTTAAAACTGAAGGGATATGGTTGCATCTCTTTTAAATTATTCTAGTTTGGCAGGATTCTTAAGTCTAACCAAGATCAACGAGATTGTTTCTCTTTCCGTTTAGCTTCCAGTTCAGCGTCTCTGTAAAAAGAAAATACTTGAACAGGATTTAAGGTAGGATAGGGATTAAGGATGCGTGATAAGTGTATCTCTGCATTGAACCATTTGAATTTTAAGGAAGGATAATTGGGTTATATGTGTACTGGAAGTTTGCACACGTGGATTTTTTGCATTATCCTTCGTTCGTATGTTGTATGTACCACTACTCTTGAGATGTTTGGCATGCGCTATGTTTTTGCTTCTTTTTTGTATTTATATTATGTTAAGACTCCTTTAAGTTGTTTGTGTGGGCTGAATTTCTGTTCCGTGAAATATTGTAGAAGTAGCAGCAGTAGGAACTGAAATTGAAACGAGACTATTATCGTCCTCTGCTTCGGGCTCGGAGTTACCAGATTCTGGTTGTACTGGCCTTTTAGACGAAGAAGACGAGTCACATCGTGCGGAAAGCACTGTTCCAGACAGTAGTGGCAGAAAAAGTGGAAGTCGTGTGTCCTCGTCTTTGGGTCAGAAACTTTTGTACGTGGACGGACCTTTGGACGGATCCCCATACGCGGTGATAAATCCTGTAGTGAAACAAAGGTCATTTGGGGAATCTGGAATATCTGTAAGTACTGTATAAACGGTTTTGTTTCATTTTCATAAGAATTTTTCATGCAACTTCCCCGGGTTGTAATAATCAAGTAATGCTCGTAAGAGTGCATCATATAATCATATTTAAGTACCCAACGACCCTCAAGGTTACTTTTAGAATCTAAAGTTTACGTTAGTGGAATTTAAGTAAACCTTTGGAAGTAGGGTAGTTTATTTAATTTTTTGTTATGGTTGGCTCAAGAACTATAGTTTTGTATATTTGTGACCTGAAACGAGGTGTGAGTTTGATTGTTTATGCAGGAAAGTAGGTGAAACAAGACCGGATCTATCTGTAGTAGTGGGATGTGTCTAGTGTAAAGTAATCATAGTAAATCTCCTTCGAGTCACAATAGTTCATTGACTTGTTCTCGTGATGTACGAGACAAAGATAAAGCCAAAGGGATTTTATTAGTTCAGATCGCAAGATCGGAAATGTGAGGGTACGTATCCTGAGGTAGCCTGATTTATTCCATGGAATGCTATAAGAATGTTTTTTCTTGTCAAAGACAAGGAAACGAGTAAAAATAACTTAATGAAACCGATATGCTTTTTTAGTGTACTTTATGGGATGTCTGCTATAGGTGACTTGACTTGTGAGGAGATTCATGACACACTATAATATATTACCTACATCCTACATGTGGGTAAATGAAGTGATTCCGTTCAGTATTGACACTATACAGACAACTTTTGGGTGGTTGTTCTGATCTTCCTTTTAGCTTTCTTTATTCCCAACTTCCTAGTGTACATGTTTCATAAGAGTACTGATGATCTCTCTCTCTAAGATCCTTTGGGAAGAGTTCAATAAGAGTTGTGCGGTTGTCCGTGGTTCTTCATTTTCTCGATTAGTCGAACACCGTACTTTGTAGAGTAGAACCAAGATTTCTCCAACTCTGTTTTTCTAATGATGTCTGACGGTCTAACCCGATGGGTGAACTAAACTAAACACGGGAAAAGGCTGAAGTTGGATAGAGTTGAGTATTTCGAGTTACGAGTTTACGAGTTCCTTGATGTATAGTGAAATGGTGAAGTTGTTTTAGAAGGCAAGAGCTTTATTTTAGAACAGGGGACGTACGATTATATGTTCGCTCTGCGTTCGTTTTCATCTTGCATGATGGGTTCTTATATCGTTACTTGAATCTAGTGAACCAGCTTACTACAGATGACAGAGGTTCAGTCTCTCTCAGTCCTATTTATTCAGTTGTACAGGGAAAAGCGGATCTAGGAAGTGATTGTTTTTTGTCGAGGTCTTCTAATATCAGTCTTTTAATATTCCTCAATCCGTGCCAAAAGTTTTTTAATCAAACCACCAAGATTAAGAGAAATATCTTCTGCATTTAGTACATCTAAAATACTGTATATTTTTTTTTGAATAGTAAGAAATTTGTAGAGGCATATAACTTTAAGAATTTATTAATTGTTGACTAATTGTTTAATTTATATTTAACAGGTCGACCAAATGAAAGACTTAGATCGCTTGATAAGCGCCCTGGTACAGGAAGCGGAATCAATCGACATCCCCTACCATGCAAGGCAGGATTCTCTTCCATTTTCGTACACATCTCCTCAATCTATAACATCCCAAACAGAAAAGCGTTTACAGCAGTCTCAGCAGTCTAGCTATAGGCCAGTTGATGGTAGGCAACCTCTTTATTCATCGTCGTACGCAACTTCTCCTGCTGCAGATCATTATGGAACAAGAGATACTCAAAATCAGCGAGGATATCAATCCTCGCTTGAACAGCAAATTCTCAATCCTCAACCTGTTGGGGCATTATCCCGGTCAATATCTCACCAGCCGGCTTCTACTTCCTTTAATAATTATGAGCAAAGAAGTCAGCCTGTGTCAAGAATAATGCACGAGAGTTTGTCTTCGAATAGCTTTAACACGCATGGGAATGGTACCGGTGCTCGAAGAATGAGATCACAGTCAGCAGATGGTCGACGGGACTATGAAAGAGATGAAGATCCTGACGAATGGCTAGCACGACAGATGCAAAGATTACAAGAAAAGAAAGCTAGTAAACACGTTGTGTAAGTTCATGCTAGTTTTGCAAGATAGTTAAACTCTCCATGAAAGACCCACTTGACAGAAATGATTTTATTTTATAGGAGAAATGATTGGTTGGCTGAATTAAAAAGGGCCTTACCCAGTGAAAGATCTCAAGAGCCGGAACAGCGCTGTAGTAGTGAGTATCGTGCTTCATCTACTTCCAGGGCAGAAACGACTCCGGTTTCAAATATAGCAAACGCCTCATACTCATCTGATGATGACGACGACGTGGAAATGGAGGTGTTCCAACGAGGAAGAAAAATTCAAAGGCATCAGTCAGAAACGGGTTATGACAGAGGATATACAAGTTCATCGTCAACAAGGGCTCCTAGTCAGCTTAGTTACACTGAATCACCCTTTCCTATTTGCCCCCCTACCCCATATACTAACCGGCCCATTAGTCCAGGCAAGCCTCCCAGGAGTCCAAAAGCAGCCCCTCGAAGGTATCAAGGATCATCCACCGCACCAGTGTAAGCCACAATTCTGGAACATTTTGATTTTATCTTACGCAAATTTCCAATCATTAACCTATTTTCTGGCTTCAGAAGTGTTGTCGATGTGGCTCCAATGCATAGTGACCGTGCTCAGACTCCTGTTAATCCAAGACCAATTTTCATGGTTGACTCTGAGGTTAAGTTTGCCCAAGACCTCAGTGAGCACTGGTACAAGCCGTATGCGGCGCGGGAGGAAACGGTAGCTGCACTTATGCGTTCGCGTGTAGGGACGTTTATAATAAGAAACTCTAATAGGTAAGAGCCTTAGCGATTACTAATTTCAATGCAAAATATTGTATATTGTCCTAAATCCTATGTCTGAATTTTCCTTTCAATTTAAACAGCTTTCCAGGTGCGTATGGCTTAGCAATAAAAGTCAGTGATTCCAGTGGAGAGAAAGGAATTCGACATTTCCTTATAGAGCCGACACGATTTGGTGTTCGACTGAGAGGATGTGGCACCTTAGAGCCTGTATTTAGTAAGTTTGTAATAGTAAATGTTGTAAAACTTGTAATTATAAAGTTATTATGGGTAACTTAAATTAATCAATTTCCTAAATTCTAATAGGTTCGCTATCTGCCTTGGTATATGCCCATTCCATTGAGTGCTTGGCATTACCGATAACCTTGGCGCTTCCTAATTATGATATTCTACCATCATCACAAAGCCAGTCAACCACGGCCCACCTTCTACGGCAAGGAGCGGCTTGCCAGTTACTGTTCCTCGGAATGGTCGGTGTAGAGTGTTTATCTGGAGATGAAGCAATTCAAAGAGGAATCAACGAAATATCGGCAGCTTCTCCAGTTCCTATCTCTCTCCGCTTAAGTAGAAGTGGGCTGACATTGACAGACGTATTCAGAAAACAGTAAGCCATTTGTAGATTTGTTTATCCTTTATAGACAATTTTATAAAATTGTTTTTATTAATTTGTGATTAATGCGTAGGTTTTTCCGTATCCATTTCTCACTGTCCGAAATATCGTACGCTTCAGTGGTGCCTGGAAGGAGCGTTGCGTATGGCAGAGAAGTCAAGGAAGTTTTTGGGGTCGTCGCAAGGGCTCCCAGAGCCAATGAGAATTCGGTGTTATTATTGGCTGAACTGGAGCAGGGACAACCAGCCAATGCTATTGTTTCGTTTATATTAAGGGTTATCGCGTGGCAGCAACATTAGAGCCTTAACATTGGTGCAATTTGGTTGTTTTATCGTTATTGATAATGGTAAGATACCATTCAAAGTAAACCTTCACCGTTAGTTGTTCAAACAAAAAGCCCGTCTGTGGCCTATGATCCATTTTGCTGTATGCTCGTCTTTGGAGACTTTCAGCTTTACACTACCTCATGATAAGTTGACGTTATTTGTTTGCAATATGCGCTATAATTATTTTGTAGGTAGTTTTTCTGTAACCAAATATTTTCTCATCGACGTTGCCTGAAGTCCACGGAGCTGAATTACTTGCAGTTCTTGTCATGAGTACAATATTTTCTATATGTGCAGCTTGTTAAATCTTGTGTCATAATTGCCGTTTAAATTAAAATTATATTTAGCTAATATAATATGTGAGCCTTATATGTGTTGTAGTTCGAGCTATGTTAGCAATAAGATACGTCGTGTCGTACGACATAATCTTTATTCAAGCATTAATTTTATTTTTAATCACCAGACAGATAAGCAATTATGATGAGCCAAGGCTGTAACGTAACCCCGCTAAATGTTACCGTAAATATAAAATAATAAAAGAAACGTGAAGTACTAAATAAATGTTTGCATTGTGTACTTTAATATTTTATGGTGCTTATAAGTAACAAACTCATAAAATCAGACATACAGCAGAACACTAAAATAACTTATAAAAATGTATCTATCAGAACAAAAGTTTTGCAATCTAATTTAAAAAAGGTGGCATAACTTAACTTCTACTCTAACAATTCTTCCACTAATTCTCTTGGAGGTGTAGCAGCCAAAGCTTTCTGTTCTTCTGAAGAACTTCCCGGATCTCCAGAACCCTCTTCACTTATAAACTTTTCCCATTGGGCCAGTCGCTTTTCTCTCTCAGCCTCGGTTTCGGTCACCATATATTTTGTAACCCCATCATAAAGTTCTGCCGTTAAACGCCTTCCCCCAAAAAATCGGCCATTGAAGCTGGTAACAACTGCATCAGCCTCGGTAGGGTTAGTCATGAATATTTGAACAACTCCTGCAGGGTTGGCCTTCAGAAAACGAATTTTTTTTAATTTAATTATTCATATTTTAAAACGTGTACAGGCAGTGAGTAACTTACATCATGAATTTCGACCTTACGACAAGATCCAAACTTTGCTGACTCGTCTCTGAAATCATCCTTCAACTCCAGTATCAACTCAACATTGTTAGTAAAATCTTCCGGGGTGAATACATTCTTGACAACAACGATTTTTTCATGCTTCGGTCGCTCCCCTCTGAGTTTTTCCGGCTTCCAAGCAAACAACGCTTCCTGCTTTTTCTTTAACTTTTCCTTGTCCTTCCTTTTTCGCTGCTTTGGCTTCTTAGTGGGATCGTACTGGCCTTTCAATTGAAATTGTGCTCGCTCAACCTTCACCTGGTTATTTTTTAAGTAAGCCCCATCAAGAATTTGAAGCGCCAGATTCACCGAGTCAATCTAACCAGATGAAATAAATAAATATTCATTAGGAGGCCGTCAATGATGATTAAAGAAATCTTAGAAATCATGTATTCCTTGTTCATTACCTTAATGTATGTACACAGAGCGTCCCCTTTAAGACTTCCGTTTTTTTCATACAATTTTATTTTGTACTCTCCAGAGACTGCATCCTTCATAACTAATCCACACTTGCCCATAAACTCAATGAACTCCTCTTCTGTAATGTCTGTTGGTAGGTTGGAAACATAGACTTTGTTGTTTTGTGACTCATCGATATCAAACCACTCTGGCTTCGACGGTGGCAACTTTCTCTTGAGGGTATTCTCTGCAGACTCGGAATCGGGCGCTTCTACCGCTGTTGAAGGAAGTACTGGAACCTTGTCGTTTGATGAGGAAGACGACGCTGCAGGATCCACTCCATAGTTAATGTGATACCGGGCCAAAAATTCTTCATCCAACTTCATAAGCATAGAACATGTGATTCAAATTAAATGTTTAAAATTAAGTCTTTTACATAAAATTAGTCAATAAATGCAAAAACTGGAATGATCAAATACTGCTTAAGTGTGTGTGTATGTGGTACACAAATAACTAGATAAAAATGATAAAATATGGCTACCGTAATTGGTATATGGCAACAAAATAATTGTAAATATCATGACAGATCATCTGGTAACGTTAAAGATATGAGATTGGTTAACATTAATATCTAAAGCTCGCTTTCTAAATATCTATAAAACATAAGCCTGGGGCTACGAATAACATATTATCACTTCATTTTTCTTCGCTTTTAGACTTTCCGAAAGATGCAAAAACTGTTTTAAGAGCAGATGCAAGATTAGCTGCGGTCGTTTTGGGAGATGTGATTGACGTATTAGATCCAGAGGATGGACCAGATTGCACCCCACCTTAAACAATCAATGTTTCCATTTTTGAAACTTAAATAACCATAGAAGTCAACACCATTTTAATGAACTGCTATCATCATAAATCCTACCTGGTGGAGCATGATGTGCATCTAGACATTTCTGATACCTAAGAACACAAGCCGCCTCAACTGCCTTACACAAAGCTCCCGTCGATGGATTGGAATAAAAGCAATGAGCCTCGAATTCATCTCTTGCTGTGTGAACAATTATCCCACAGGTTTTAACATCAGTACCGATCCCAAGGAATGATAAGAACCTCACACGAACTTCTAAGTCGATCTTTAGAGCAAAAGGGAAGTTGTGTTACCAGTTACATTACTAGATACAAATAAGCCAATATGGAGTGAAACCATAAACCCTTACTTGTGGAGTGTCACTTTCTTCCGATACTATCTTAATGACAGAAGGCGCCACAGATACCTCAACTCTACGAATTAAAATTAAACGCCAAATTTTTAGATTCAATTTAATGTATCTACGACACGACAGAACAATATGAATGAATCAAATGAGCTTACGGGAGGGGCTCCTTTCCCCCTAATGCGTCAATTGCCGCATTTAATGTTTCCATCCCTGTCGGCTTAGTCACAACTTTCGATCCTAAATAATATGCTTTCAAAACTTTTCTTGGTTCATCCATGGGGGTTGGGAAACAGTTAGGAGCAGAGGCATTCGAGGTAGTGGTAGATTTTCGTAATCCAGTGGGCAGAGTCGTAGGTCTTTTTTGCTTTGCCTGCCGCTCTATCATTATCTTTTTACACGCATCCCTCAAGGAATTTGCCAATGGACGAGCATACATTTCCAATCTAATTTTTGTTTTTAAGTTTTAAATATATCTATGGATTAGATCAAAATCCATGAGTAGAATCGTTTTAAAAATATATTGCAAAAACCTGAAAACATGGCATAGAAACTGTCTAGTCTGTTTTTCCCTTGCAACAAATGCAAAATCCCGAGGGTCCTCTCTGCCAACTCCCCACACACGAATCGAATGAATAGGTTGCTCCAAAACAGTCAGACTTTTTTCTTTGACTTTAACTCTTAGATGAGAATCGTCTAATTCCAGATAAAGCTCATTCCCTCCACCCCAAATCTTACCAGCTACTTCCAATCTAAACGAAAGGAATTAATTACTCAAATTCTACTGAAGATAAAATGACCCCAGTTGAGAATAAATGTTTGGAATTACGTACCCAGTGGATCCCATTTTTGAATTAGGATTAGTTAGCTCAGCAATGACTTTTGAAACAGCTCGAGAACTCCTCTCTGGAGTCAAGTCTTCTTCTGAAATACTTAGGCATCCGAGACTAACAGCGACAAACCTTAGTGGCTTGTCTTGCAAATGTAGACCATTTTTATTTGGTTGCATCTGCGACGATGGCACATGAGATTGACTGAGTGAGCTATGCTCGTTATTCTCTAAATACTGTGACCACGATTTCCTTTTTTCTGTCACATTGGTAGAACCGTTATTACTACCAGTAGAAGAAGAATTTGCATTGTTTTGGGGAATGACTGAAGAAAGTTGACTGGAAATGGTTTGCGAGCGTCTGAAAGGAGTTATGGAAGAACTCTGTAAACTACCGGGTATGAGAAGTGCTGGATTGGATGATGCTTGGATGCTTTGTTGTGTAGGTGGATCCCTCTGAATCGTTCCAGACTTAATATGCCAATAATACGGACCATTAGCGTCTTCATGCTTCTCCCAGCCATTGGGCAATGAAGGTGCGCTGCCAGTTTGCAGTGATGGGTTTTGAGACGATGCCTGTCTCGCTTCGGTAGGAATGTCGAGAGGGTCTTGAGGTATTGTGGAATTATTATTGACTTGGTCATCAGGAGACAGGAAAAGTACGGGCTCATTAACCCCCATGTCTGTAGGACTTAAAGCTGCGTAATAGAACCGCCTCGTGTTTCTGGTTTCAGTAGAATTTTGATTGTTTTGTAAAGAACTGTCATAGTTTGGATTAGTAAATCCTGAGGATGGAGGTGGAGTTGAAGGATCGGTCCCCGTTGGGTCGTAATGAAGACTGTTGTCTTTTGCCGTACTCAAGTCCGCCTCTTGTGCTTTCCCCTGTGTTTCACAAAGATAAGGACATATCAGTATATGCTTTTACAAGAATGTACTCTCAGGATAGTCCAACTGTCCTTATTATTAAAAAGGAAACTCCCTTATACAAATTGAAACTGTACCTTCATAAATCAAAAATGTGAAACAAAAACAAAAGGATCAAGACGGCGGACCGGATTACGGGCGACGGCAAGTAGGAACTCAGAACTATGAGACGGTGAGATGGATTACACAAGCCGAGCCTATATGATTAGAAGGCGAGGCACTAGTCTATGAAAATTATCAAGATTTCTTTTATTCTGCGCCTTAGTGCTATATACTTCTTACTTCTTCTATATGAAAAGATTGCCAGTGATATTATTCCTTATCATCAGAGTCCGCTGAAACGACTGGAGGACAGACCAAGTGCATACCGAGCGAGTGAGAACTGCATTATGTATATACACGCTAATAAAATGCATCAGTCCATACTCCCAACCAACCTAGTCCGTACATTTCCGAATCGATAAGTTCAACTCGACGGAAAGTATAAGAGGAAAGCTTCTATACTGAGCTAGTGCTTATATGAAATGGGAATCCATGCGCAACCACTTTCCCCACTTTCACCGCAGATCGGGTCTTGTATCAAGGAGGGCAGTACGGAAATCCCTAAATGACTCACTCCACATTTCATCCCATGACTCAACTCAATGATCTAAGTATGGACAATGACCTTCGTCGTCCTAGAGTGTGGGCATCGTTCCGAGTCTCCCAATGTCATGTAAAATGTCATGTTGACATAAAAGAACATGACAGCTCTGTCTCGTTTCCTCAAGTAGGAGTTAGGGTTATAAGTCAAAAGGGAGAATGTGTGTTAAAGCAGCAGAATGTTATGAGTTGAGCTTGGCACAAAAGTGAAGGGGGTTCTTCCACTTTCTTGAGGAATTCATGCAGATGTGAATCTCAATGCATATGCTATACCCAATCTCTGGAGAGCAATAGAAAGGGAAAGTCATTGACTTTCTCCAGGAAATAACCTCAGCCTACTTTAAGTCGAGGGCACCAAGCAAGTTGCACATGTGGTTAAATTAAATATGTTTTTATTTTACCGAAACAAGTAAACTAACTAATTAGCGGGATTTCTTCTAAATAATGAAATAAGCAAGCGGATTACATTAAATAAGCGATTAAAGTTGTCAGCAAAGAAAAGTAGGATGATTTATAGACTATTATTGTATTTTATTGTGTCAGTTTCGTGTAGCCTTATATTCCTTATATTCTATATAATATTAGTAATTCTATAATAAATTGGAATAAATAGATTAGTCAAATGTGTGATGAAAGCAAAGATAGTTATTTAGCTCTGTACAAATCATTTAAATTGATTGCTACTAATGCTGGAATGGAAAGGGTGAATTTATTGATTAAATAAGATTTTTGGCCAAGTCTGAAAAATATTGTTATAACGTCTTTTCTCCATAAAAAACGACCAATTCCTTTTAAGTGACATGGAAGACATTGATCTACTAACTGGAGGAACAATAAACTGAATAAACAACAAATAAAAACGCATGATTGATTACGTGAAAGCTGACAGCGTTTTTATTTATCCCTCCATAGTTAACATATCAGCTCAGGTCATTAGTTTCAAAGCGATTATCATGCATATTTAAGCAAGGTTAATTCTAATTCTAAATGACCGTTAAAGATATGCTGGTAAAAATCTGTACTCAGTCTGAATTTGCCATTTACAGTAGCCATATTTTGACAATTATTTTGACCCAGTCTTATTAAATTGTCAACCACACACACTTTGACATCCTCCAAACCCAAAATAAATATCTCCAATCTCATGAGAAATCAAAGAGAATGATTTCCTTCTTACCTTAGGAAACCACGCAGCCTTGGTCGAGTCCCACTCAAACATAGTGCCATCAGGGTCAATGTAATTATAAGTCCCAGAGCCCGTGTCATAGTTCACCTGACTCGTCCCTCCCAAAGCAGTCTTGGGTATCCACTTCTTCTCATTCTCATTCCAGACGAAGCGGTTATTTGTATTGGGGTCTTTGTAAATGAACTGACCATCTTCATAAGAGCAGTAGAGGGGATTGCCTATCTCACTATTCTCTGGTTTCTCCGAATCCCCCTTCTCCATCCTTAATGATGACAAGTGCACGTCTGAGGGGTCACACAAGGTATCAAAATAGAGGTCCACAATTTCAATTACACTAATTAGAAAATAGATAGAGGATAGAACTATAGAATTAAGTACAAGTGTGGAAAGACCTTCAGAGAAGCCTATACTATTCGTCAACTTTCTAAACCTGCCGGCTTTGACTTCTCCAACGGGTTTCTCCAATAAGACTCTCGCAAGGGATGGGCTTCTCTTGTTTCCAATTCTGTATTCAATGACTTCAGTCTTGGGGTTTTGTGTACGGGTTTGAATTACTGATTTTAAGCGTCTACTAGTACACAAACTAAAACAACAAACGATGAAACCTTTTGTGTACGGGTTTTAAATTGTTATACTAAAAAAACGAGAAAATAACGATGGAACTTTTATTGGTATTTTATTCTATAGAAATAAATTAAATTCGAAGCTCACTTCGTGTTTTTCGAACCTCGCTGCATTTTTTCGAAGCTGGTTTGGTTCTAGAAGTTTATTATGCAAATTCATTGAGATTTCAACTCTGTAATTTATATAAGTTTTAGTTGGATGATATTTTTATTAAAAACATTTTTTGGGTACATAAGATTTTGCTCATATTTAATGTTAGAGGATTCTACTTGACAGCGTTTTGGATGTATGCACCAATTGTAATGTTTAGGGTGTATAAGGATTACAGATTATTCCCTTTAATTTTGGTAGTGGATATAATATAGTATTTTTTAATTTGCATAATTGCAAGAGGAATACTGGGTTATTATTATTTCAATCCTAAAAGATTGAGTTGAAGAACATTCATATCACTATATGTGATTACAATCCGTAGTGTTTTAATACAAATTAAATCATAAAACTGATTTTTAAACATTTAATGGTCAAGCTTATAAAGCTAAATACTATGGAATAAGCAGATTCGCTTAGATACAATGATACAGAAAATTAAATTGTCTTTAATTGTTCGATGAGGTGTTCTCGCATTAAGAATTTAAGCTTGAGACACCTCAATATAAATGTACGTATAAATTCACGTGTGAAATGACGTTTTTTCAAAGATTTTCCATACGGAAATAGTCAGTACGTGGCCGTGGGGTCATTTTGACTGCTTGATTTTGATTTTCCCGAAACTTGCGCCTTGCTGCGGGTTTATTGAAGCTAACCAGACCTACGAGGACCATGCGGACACTTTCTAATATTTTCTCCACTTGGCTCCAGCTTGGAAGCTCTGCTTCTGGTTTTGTAGAAGAAAAAAAAACGTTATTTCGAGTTTGTAAAATGTGTTTGAAACTTAGATGGAACTTACCGTTACAACTTTGAATTTCAATGGCACTCAACGCTTGGAAATGGGAATATATTGACAGCAAAAACTGAGAATCTGCTTCGTTTAGTCTTTGAACGCTTACAAGGAACTCTTTGAGGAGATCAGAAAACGTCTGCGGGGCTTGAAGCTTATCTTAAAGTAGAATAACAAAAAACAATGAAACCCCACCGTTATTGAATTGTATTCAATATTTAAAATAAATTGCAGAAAAGGTAATTCTACGTCGGACGTAGCACGGCCTACTAACCGATTATGCTCTGCATTAACGGTTTGTGAGAAGTATCGCCATAAAGTAAGCTGCTCCATTGCTCCGGAGTAAATCTTATTCCTGCCTCCAAGCCTATTTTCATGATTTGAGTATCGTGTTCACGTCTAAGGGATTCATAATTACGATATTCTGGTCTTAAGGTCATCAAGGAAGAATTTCCAGGTCGTTTTAGCACATCAAAGGTTGAGGCACGATAAAGCAATTGCACAATGTGACCCACGGATGTCTTGGAAGCCTAAACCATTTCACAATTGAATTAACAACATTGTAAAAAAAAACTAATCTAATGAATTTAATGAATTATTCCCACCTGTGGAAATTGAGGAGCAAGTCTCTGGACCACAAACATAACTAGCACCTTCCGACTTAATGCGGATCCATCTTCCAAGGCTAATAGCACAAGTTTCAGAGCTTCTTCCTGCATTGCTGGCCCCATAAACTGGCAAGCTAATATAAGTCAAATAAACTCAAATTATTAAGAGTTCCCTAATTAAGATATATCAGTTTTGCAGTTTTAATTAAAGAAACGCTTACCCCTCGCACGAATCGCTGCCCATAGCTGTTGTTGTGCATGATAATGGCTCAAATGACTGCAGGATGACGTTAGCTCGACTAGTGTACGCTCACCGATAGCCTTAGCCGATTTCAGCAGCCTAAGTTGGCCCGATGGGTTAACCGACGTTAACAGAGTCATGATCTATAAAGAAGAAATAAGAAGTAAATCAGAAGTCCCAACAGTATTTAAAAAAAATTTAAAAACGAGTATAGAATATGGAACAAGCCAATCTATTTACCTTACGATGAATAGCTCTAGATACGACTTGTGACTTAATAAGCGCTGCAATGTCCACCAAGCATAGTAAATACGTTACACAATCTATTTGGAAAATAAACGCAATAAATTAGGAGTCATTTAGTATAAAAAAGGTAGCAAATCATACTTCTTGTAATCTTAAATCTTAACAACTCTCACCAGGATCAATCCTCAACCTCCCCGATAGTAAATGGTCAACAGGGTGATCTAAATAGGCCAAAAGTGGAATGTTTGGAAAGCCTACGGTCAAATCTAAGGAATCCAGCGAAGGTGGCGTATTCACATTTCCATCACAGCTTCCAGGGACAAGAAGTCGAACGCAGTTGAGGCAAAGTGTGTGCCCACATCGAAGGCCCACAGGAACTTTGACCGAGTCAAATTTGGCAAGGCAGACGGGGCATTGGGAATATCTGACTGTCTCACAGGCTGTGTTTACCTTCGAATATCATAATTTCACAATAACAATTTCTAATGGTTCTAAAGCACCTATCGACCTATCAAACATTGTGAATTTCATTTTTATTACCGATATCTAAGTGGTTTTAAACTTGACCCGATTTAAATCTTGTTCAAATTCAAGTCAATAAAAAAAAAGATTAATTCAAAGCTGAACTTGAAAAAAACTTTGGTTTCAAACCCAACGATATGCATTGAAGCCCATAAAAATTAAAATCGAGTGATATAATTTTTCACAAGCCATGAGTTGAGTGTTAAATGTCAAAGAAATGCCATAAATACCGTGGAAGGACAGCTACATGGAGGAGTCTGTTGACTTTGATTATTAATTTTCTTCGCAGAGTTCGTTGAAGCACTTGGAAGCTCTAAATCTTCATGAAGGATATCTTCCCCAATACACAAGTCCTCCAGGTCCGGAGGGCTCCCTGGCATTTGCAGACCTGACACCAAAATCTCGGCCATGAGTTTGAAAATGTTGGAGGAAACAATCGACGTAAAGTAGGTCTTCTATTCGCATTCCATCCTTCTCATTCTTGTACTTTGGGGGCTTGAGCAGAAGGGGTTGAGGGGCAAAGGTCAAGTACGTAGAATGTTATTGTAATTAAATATGAAACAGGATTGTTCAAAAAAACAATCCTGATCCAGGATGTAGATGTTGCTCTGATGTCATTTACAGTTGGCACAACATTTGCCTTTCCTCTCAAAAAAAATTCTCCCGCAGTGTCTTCAACTCTTTTAGTGGAAAGGGTTACAACAGATGTAGTTCTCTTAGACTTTGTTTCATGAGCAATAAGTTTGCTAATTTTTTTATGAGATTTGCTACATTAGACAGGGTTGATGAGCTAATATCATTATTATAGAAAAGATATGGATGTCCGTTGGGAAGATTAAGTCAACTTTATAATGGCTAATTTAGTCGGTTCGAAAGATATTGAAAGTTTTGAGGATTGATATTTTAGCGGAGGATTTTATATCGTAAATCTGGTGAGAATTAATTAGTAATTTTATTTTATTTTTAATTAACTATAATTTCAAACAATAATTTTTGTAAGGCTTTGTTCATAAATCAGCAGACCAGTTTTATTACATTTTTTAAAACGGATGAGAAATTTAGTAATAATGCAGTTTGAGAACATTTCCGTATATTGTGATAAGGAATTGAGTTTCCAGGAAAGTTAAAGATAACATTTTATTTTATTAACAACCCTTAAAATTATGGCCCAAGCTTCTTAAGATTGTAATGTTGGTGAGTTTTTAGCCCGTTCGTTAGGGCTTATAGGATCATCGTTGTCTGTCCGTCTGTCTGTCTGTCCGTCCGTGTACCGCATAACTGACGAAATAGTTAACCTAGAGTCACCAAATTTTG
>JAQFYM010003234.1:0-19411 GCA_034694785.1 Agrenia bidenticulata | reverse complement strand
GGCTACACTTTTTTTCTAGGGGTGCACGAGCCCCTTGTGCCCCCCCCCTGGCACGCCACTGAAATTTGTAATATGTTTTTTTATCTTTTAGCGTAAAAAAAAAGTAAAAGTAGAAAAAATACTTATCAAGCTGATTACTGTGCATTTAAAGTTGTAAAGATTTCTAAATTGTAAATATTTCGGTATTAGTCTTTACAAGTTTTTGCTTTTTTTCGTTTTTTAAGTTCTCACTATTGCACATCTTTTTCAACACTATATTTTTACTATTCTGTCAGATTTTACTCATATTAAATTATTTTCAGCGGTATATTTGTTTTTTTTTTCATATTTTTATTTTCCTTCACCTGTTCAGTTTAATTCTTAATTTCACTTTATTTTACGATATTACGTTTTATTTGCTATATATTGCCTTCAATGTCTTTATTGTTAGTATCGATGCACTTTTTCGCTAAAATTTTGACTCCTAGCCATCCATGTCTTATAAGTTTGCAAAGTTAATTACACCTTATTCCCCCCGATTTACATTTATTAGCTTTCGGCGTTTAACCGATTTGCTTTAACCAGTTAATTATGTTTTATCTTTACTTGCGTCTATATCCACGGGCACCGATAAATACTGCAATTTTTATATACAGCGGCAAGTTGATGATCATTGGTTCTGTGCTAATAAAACTTTGTTTTTATATTATTTTCATGCTTATTATCGATGATGCTTTTGATTGGTCTTTCAAAAGATTTTCATTATTATAAGGAGGTCAAAAAAATAAGATATCGTATGGGTCTACCCATAAAATAAAGTTCTACCAAAAAAAAATTATGGGGTATTTTTACCAATAGTTTTTTTAAGTAAACGCAATTTATAAAAAACCCACGGGTCTTTACGATAAAAAAATTAAAAATACAGAGGCAATTTTTTTACCATAAAAAAACATAAAATCTAGTAAAAACCTATTTATAATTAGTTTAAATGCTTGTTCGCATACAAACTTGTGAACGGCATGAGATTGCCACATAGTATAAAATCCTATAGGTAAAAAAAGTGAATGTGCCTTAAGTAAGACACAAATATGTCAGCATTTTTATTGTTCGAAAAGTTTATGCATACAGTAGAAATGGTCACTGTTACATGATAAATATATAGGGCCGGTTCACGATATATATGTATAGGTTCACATAATAGTAAAATGTACTTCTACGGATTTGACATCAATGCTGAGAATCTAAAAATAAGGGTCGTGGCTAAGTTTACAATACCCAGGCTTAACTCAGCTGGAAAAAAATACTGATTCTTTTTTGCACGGATACGTGGATTTTTAAGAAATCCCACGCTTTCCTTATGCCTTTTAATGTGTTTACTTTGTTTTTATCAATAATACATGCGCAAGCAGACACGTAACCATTATCTATCTACCGACTGTTGTTCTATGTTAAACAATTTTGCAATAAAAAATTTTTGTATGTAGTTTAATATTTTACTATATATTGTTCGTCATATAAATTATTTTGTGGCATTTTCTGTTAATTATGTGCTTTACGAACAGAGTGTGCATATACAAGTAAACCTATTTTATTTTTTTACTTTTTTTGTATTTAGTTGTTGCTTTTTACAAGCATTTTGATACATTCAAAAATTTACGACAACCTCGAAAAAAAGTTGCTTCTAACTGTTGATTATATTATTTAAATAATTTTTTACTGCAATGTACAGATCGTCTCTGGCTGTATTTTACAGCTTTGGTGCCTTGTTAATTATACTTTGGCTATGTGTTAACTGCTTTTTCATGGTCTTGTTACTAAATAAAAAAATTTTTTTCCACATCAAAGTATATAGTTCAGAGGTTTTAACAATGCACAAATTACGCATTTTCTGTTTTTGTTGTGTTTCCATTGTGCAAAAAGAACTAGAAAAATAGTACTATGGATGGCATGAATTTAAGTAAAATATACATCAGTAACGAATATAATGACAATATACACTATTTCTATATATTAAGAACGTAACTGAAAATAAAGACTCTATGTTTCTTCATAATTATTCAAAAATAAGTATCGATGCAGATATCATAATCGAATATAAACCTGATATATCTCAGTAAACAATCGCTTTATAAAAAACATTTTATTACATTTAACTACGAACTTTAGTTTTTTTTTGCTTCTCCTTGGCACAATTATATTTTTTTCTTTTATTTGCACAATTTGATATTTAGTTAAGAACTTCTGGTATTTGTTGTCATCATTAGGGCGGCACACTCTTTGGCAAATATACATATTTTTTATATACCAGCGACGCAAAATATACACATGTGCCCCGCTGTCATCCATAAAAAATGTCCTTTTGAATGAGATAAGCGGAGTAAAAAATAAACTGACACGAACCAATAAATCATATGATACATTTAAATGTGTTATTTTTTGCATATGCAACAATCGCATTTTTTTGCATTTTTTATGTTTTCTCCTTTTTTTGTACCATATAAGGCATACGAAAATAGAAAAAATAGTCTCAGTAATGACTTTTATTCGAATTCATTGCCCTTGTCATCATCAATCAAAGAATATTAATATTGACACCATTTGATGTCATTATAATTTCAGATACTTTTAATCATGACATCATATGGTTATATGAAAGCTATATGAGTATAACTGAATGTATTTTTATACTGCACTTATACCGTAAAAAAAGCATGTTCACCATAAAAATTAAATATACAGATAGTCACTATTTTCAACCTCAAAGACAGTAAAGAATACAAAAACTCGACTTTGCAGCGTATACTGCGTCTATGCATGTAACTTATATTTTAGAACATAGTTTTGTGTTGTTTGTATTTTTTATCATTGTTTAGTCGTAAAAAAATGTGCTATCAAGCGTATTGATACAAAGGAAATTGTAGGTAAGCAGAGATGCTTGTTGTTAACACAGTCTGAACGTTGGCTTGAGCTGCGCATCGTTAAACACACGTAATTAATAAGTAACAAGTTTATGGAAAAAAAATAAATGATTTGTTTTAGATATCATTTTTATTGCATTGCTTATGAAAAATGTATACGATTCTGAGTATTACTTGTACCAAGTATGCATAATATTTATGTGGTAAGTGGTTCAGTGATGACCCGGGAATTTTTTTAGCCCAGGGCTAGTCTGAGTTGCAACAAAAATACACGTTTAAAACACGATTTATGAGGTGAAAAACGCGTCTTTATTTTTTAAAATTTTCTATTTTTAATTTTTAGGGTGTAGAATTTGTAGTCAAAAAAATCTCTGCGCAAAAAAAGACCCCCTTCACGTCAAAAAGTATCCCCTATATAAATAAAGATGCCGACCGGACACTTTTCGACGTCAAAAAGTGTCTGGTCAGACAAAATTTGACTGTCGAAAAGTTTCGACCGACCACTATTTGACAGTCAAATGGTGTCTTACTTGTCATGAAGTGTCCCCCTATAAATATGATGGGTTGACACTTGTGTCATCGTGATTGTTTTACAGTGAGACAACGTGTAATCGAGTAAATAATATCAGTGGGAAACAATCCAGTTTCATTTCTTATACAATGTACAACCAAAACAATTAACCTTTTTATATTTAAAAAAATGACCTATCCTAAAAAAATAATGATAAACATTAAATTAGCAAAAAGAATACTGACTTAAATGTTAATTACAAAACAACATTTAAGTTTTAAGTGCTGTGGTTTTTAGAATGCTACGCAAGCAATTTTTTCAATTTGTGAAAAACACAAAGACGATATAATTAGAGGATTATCGTTGCAAATACGTACTTTTTATATATAGTTACCTATTTTAACCAAGTCTTTTTAACATATTTCTTTAATATCCACTGGAAAGTTAATAACTAAACTAAGAGGACAAGCAAAATAGGAAAAACAAGGTGCTAAATGTACTATCGACGTAGTAAGGACCTACAAAAATATACAGGGTTTGCGTTTATGCGCTATGTATGATACTTTGTAAATTGAGAGATACTTTTTCGAACTGGCACTCAATAGGCATATAGTTTGCCAATCTGATAACGTATCTATCACAGTGCATACGAGCCGAGTTTTAGCGTTAAATGATTTAATATTGAATTTTCTATTGACATTTTTCCTCATTTAGGGTTAACCTCCTATCGCAAATACTTCATGGTCGCATACCGACAAAACCTCAATAGTATTTGTAAATTTTAGGAGTAATAATTACAGATGCTTAAATATTTTTGTTGATTTTGCTGACGATACAGTGTTCGCAGTAGAGAGTACCCTTTATGACCGAATTCTGTCAAAAGAAGTAATAATAAAGTAATTAAACGCTAAACCCTGGCTTTTTGTTTTTTGAATGGTGATTTTTATACGGCATACTTGTTGCCTTTTAAGTGGCAGGACGAAAAAGTATGTCTTGATTTATAAGGTGTTATACATAGCGCATAAACGCCAAAATTTTTTCTATACGTTATTCTATACCTTTTCTTTGGTGCATTTAGTACCTTATTTTCTTTCACATCCTCTTAGTTTAGTTATTGTTTTCTATTGAATATTACAGGTTTTATAAGAAAAAATGATAAAAAAGAAGCATAAAAAAAGTACGTATTAGCAAATAAATCATATTATATCTATTTTTGTGTTTTTAGACAAATTTAAAAAATTGCTTTACTAGCACTTTGAAATTATCAGCACTTATAAATTGAATTGTGTTTTTTTTTTGTGATTTACATTTAAAATACCATTTTTGTTGCCTATTTAGTGTTTCCTTTATTTTTCTTACGAAGATCTATTTTTTAAATTAAAATGCAATTGTGTCGGTTGTAGATTGTAGATTGTGGAACAAATGAAACAAGAAAGTTTTGCCCTTAAATTGAATAAAAGATACGTATTTGTCTTACTGTAAAACAATCACGATGACACAAGTGTTTACCCCGCATACTTACCGGGCAATTTTCTACAAGGGGGACACTATTTTACTGTCAAATAGTGTCCCGTCAGACACTTTTCGGCAGTCAAATTTTGTCCGGCTGTACACTTTGTGACATTGAAAAGTGTCCGGCCAGGAACTTTGCTGCTAGGGACATTTGTTGACGCTACACCCCTTTTACAATACAAACAGTACTTTTTTTCCAGGGGGGGCGTGCCCCCTTGCCCTCTGCTGCCAACCTCACTCTAGGTACGCCACTGGAGTATTTACATGTTAAAAGTATATGCTATATATAAGGACAGTGTCTTTTTGGCGTCTCATTCTCGGTTTCGGGTTTTTTTAAACTGCATCAAGCTACTGAAAAATAATGAGCGACGATTTTAATCGAACAATTATCGCGTAAAAATACTTACCTAAACATGCATATTTATGTCAGGTCGGTATCATCGTTGATTGCAGGTGCACCCCTAAGCGGCAAAAACTGTTGTCTGTAAAAAAAATGTACTATTTAAATACAAAAATTAAACCGTGTTTGTTTAGTGTCTGTAGACAGGGTCCTCTTATTTACGAACTGTCAATTAAAACGCTATCAATCACTTTGTTGTGCATAAAAACTTGTCTATTGGTATGAAAAGTCGCCAATTGCACTAGTTCTACACCCCTTGTGTGCATTTTTACATCCGATTTATATCATCTAGATATTTTTGCGCTTTTAACATACATTCTTACAATTTTTTTTTTTTTGGAATGTCTATAGTCTCTAATATTGCTTTTCTATATACATTCGCGTAGATTTTTCCAACATATTTTTTTCAAATAGACGTTAAGTAAATTATTTTATAAAACTGTTTAGTGTAAGGTATTCAACTAGAAAAATATTACCATTTTTTCAGATAGAACACAAAATTTGCAAATACCACAGTGTCAGTCACCGAAGTGAATATCTGCATCTATTTGTGTATTTTTGTTGTTAGTAAGAAGTCATCTGCATTAAAAAGGCAAAACCAGGAATTTTTATAGACAGGGGCTAGATAGTGTTTTGTAAAAAAAGGGAACAAAACAATATTTTTGTAGTTCAAAATCCTATGTTTTTATTTTTGAAATTTTTTACCCTTATATTTTGAAAAGTTGAAATTTTCTAAACAAATATCTGTTCAAACAAAGACCCTCGTAAATTTACTGCAGTTTTTTTCCTTAAGAAAATCACGTCCCCCCGTACCTGTTCTGGCTAGTTACGCCACTGCCGCACTTATTAATTACCTTTACAATATAAACAAATCGACGGGGCGTTATCTTTAGCAGCTTTTTTATGCAAACAGGTTTTAAAAAAACTATTTATACTAGATATAATGCCGTGTATGCATATGCATAGCTTGCAAGGCAATGGTGGTTCCATTCCATGGTTCTGACGTAAAAAACTTGGCGTGATACAAAACGGGGGGTCTTTTTTTGTGCTGAGATTCTTTTAAGTAAAACAAATAAACTTTAAAACTTTAAAAATACAATTTTTATAGATTTTTTACATAAAAAATTGTGTTATTTACAAATATTTTTGTGGAAGACACTGACAGCTCGCATCAAAAACGAAGAACTGGCTACGCCACTGCGTTTATGATAATAATTGATGTTTTTTTATGTGGAATAAACATTTTTGTATAAAAATTTAAACTATATTGTGATTCCTTGTTTTGTGCTGCAGAATGTGCAATTGACATTTATGTAAGTGCTCGGTAATATTAAGGCCGTATTTTATGTTTTACAAGGTCTTTGTGTTAGTAATGCTTAAAAGTTTGGTAAATGCGAAAAAAAACTAATGGCAAAAAAGTCAATAGTATGTTGAGCGGTTTGATTGCACATAAGATTTAAGGTTTGCTTAGTTAGCACTTTATATAAAATTTATACATTTTTGTATAAAAATTGCATAACGGCATATTATCAACAAAAATACTCGCAGTGACAAAAATTTTTACGTTCGGTTACAATAGTATTTGCAAAGTGTGCACGCTGTTGTCACCAATCTAGTTGGGAAGCATTGAGTTTAAAATATTTTGCGGATACGACACAAATTAAATAAAACTTACTCTGGTATCAGTGGCTTACCCAACGAGGGATACGGGCTTGGATTGCCTTTATGTGTCAAAATTGCGACCCCGTATATGGGGGCAGTCTTTTTTTGTGCATCGATTTTATTTCCGAACCTTCTGTAATTTTACATTTTTTAATAAAAAAATAAAAAAATTTTACTTTATAACACGTGTTTTGCAACCTTATTTTTTTCATAAACACTACATAGCCTAAGCAGAAAACTTCCTGACAAACGAACTGTTTGTTAAAGTCCTAGGATAGTATACTTGCTGCATTTGGCAGAGTAAAAACTTGAAAACATTTAATCAAATGAAGGCACCTCTAAAAAATACACTTTTTTGTATACCTGTAAAAAGGCTACTTAAAATGTAATTTTGTTCGTTATGTTTGCTTTTTGATACCATTTTTTTTAAAAAAAATCAACCATGTGTAGGTAATTTAAAGAAGGTGTTTTTACGCCTGTTCGGTAAGTTTTACAAACATAAAAAATTGAACCAACATTAATATGTGTATTTTTTACAATTTGTTATGGTATTAGTAGGTAACTTTTTTTATGTTTTTACTTTTACAAGAACAAGAACAAATTATTTGCGTTGGATTCTGTATAGTTTCAGTAAAAAGCATACTCTGTATTTTTTACTTTATAAATAAATTTTTTATTTTGATAATTACTTTCGGCAAAGGACTTTTTTTGCTCCTTCATCTATTTTTTAGGATTAAATTTGTCGTTGTTCAAGTTAAACTTTCATGAATCTTTGTAAGCTAACCGTTAACTTATTTAAAAATTACACTGCATGTAAAGTTAACAGGATTGTTACTCTATCAAGTATTTTCATAAACGACTGAAAGAGATGCAAAGAAAAAAAATCATGTTTAAAAAGAGGCATATTTAGTTATTTTAATATATTCTAAAATTTACGTGACTTAAACATCTAACTGAATTTTTTTTTCACATAGTGTTACGAGCACTTTTGAGATTATTTTGCCGAACAAGAAAATAAAAAAACATAAGTGACAAAAAATCTTTGATCTTAAACATTTATATAGACAGCAAATTTTGCAAGGTATAAGATGGATTTTCTGCTGATGCTAACAGCCAAAAAAAAATTTGACGGTTTTTACATATTTCTTATGTAAATAGATTCATATTGGCAATTCTGAAATTTAAACAATTTAGGCATTAAAGCCTTTGTATTACATTTCGGTGTTCCTGTGCATTACTTTTTTATAGGGTTTTTGTTTACGGATTTGCATTTTTTATGTATGACCAATTTAAACGTATACATAACATTAGAAATGTGTGCTACAAGGATAGAGGTGATCCTGCCGGCACAACCACGAATAGTATACAGTCTCTTCAAATTGGTTTTATGCTGTAATTACAATGTTGTGAAAGTAATATTAGTTATTTAAACGTATTATAGTAATTTAAATAAAAATTTACTTGCATACTTTAGAAAAAAGTTAAAATGTTTTAACGTTAAAACAAAGTCTCTCTAGCCCTTACTGTCGTATAAGCCAACAGTACTCTTGTTAAAAATTTCTAAATATGCCGCTGCGCAGGTTAAGTGCAAACACTAGTTAATGCGGGAGTAATATAATAAATAAGGATCAAAGTATTGTGTTCTTACGGTAGTCATAATGTAATAAGTGTTATCTTAAACATGTTTTATGCGTTTCTGCAAACTAATAATTAGTTTTAAAGTACTGTTTATATAGTATTTATACGTTTTAAATTTTGAACAAAATTTTTTACAAGATATTATTATTTACAATTTTTTAAAGGAAAATACACAAATTATATTTTTATAAGCTATATGTTTCGGCATACTTAACCGTTGTAACAAACGTGCCAAATTTCACATTTGCAAGTATAGCACTGCAAAAAATACTATATTTTATAAAAAGTTTTATATAAAATTTATAATGATAGTTTTTATAAAAAACACAACACTAAGAAAAAATCCTACTAAAAATTTATTTGATAGGTTGTACGTAACTAAACTACTAAGAGAATAATAGCCAGACGCGAAAGGTAGTACTAAAAAGAACGTAAAGAAGAATTTTTCTTTCCTTATAAAATTTTACCATTTAAAATAAATATTCAAGATACTGTTTTGCTTGCTAATATTAAACTTATATTTTTTTTAATGACTACTTAACTGTGTGACGTACATATTATAAAACAAACTCTTAGTAAAAAAAGTACTTTTTATAAACACAGTGCAAATGTAACAGTCAACTGATGTTATTTTGTCTAACAACAACGTCTAAAAAAAAAATTTTTATTTAAGATTGTTTTTTACTTATGTTTACGTAACTTACAAGCATAATGTAACAATAAATTATTTATAGTTCTTTTTTTTTGTTGCTTTCCTTAGTTGAGCCTACATGTATTTGTGCTATGGTATGTTTAGTTTTTACATTTTTAAAATGCAGATAAACTTTACAGTGTAATTTTACGCTTGCATGTATAGCGCTTCTATACAAAATAACGTGTAGCAATAAATTGTTATTGATTCTTGGTTTTTATATAGGACTTTTATCCGAAGGAATTTTTTTTTTCACGCGTAACCACAAAAAGTGTGTTACCGTTGCATGATAGCACAAAATTTTTATGCAAAATTGTATATGTATTTAAGTCTTTACAATGCATAATAAAAGTGCCTAGTTATATATTTTTTATTTGCAAAAACTATGTGTTCCCTAATCTGGATATTGCAACCCAATGAATTTTTTAAACAAAAAAAAATTGGTTTCCCTGACGATTGTTTTGCAAAGAAAAAGGCTTTGTATACTTTTACACATAAATAAAGACCACACATAACTATATCAAATTGGAAGAAACGAAAGCGTTTGACTGTGGTGAGTTTGTTAAACAAGTAAGCATATTAATACAATTTGAAGGTAACAAAAGACATAAAACTGTAAAAAATCGTTAGAAATGATCCAACCACGACTAGAAAGTATTTAAAAAAAATTAGTCACAACACCATAGATACACCTGTATGAGTAGTTTTTTTTTAAATCTATAACCAGTGTAGAGGTGTAATTTTACCTTAACCCGAAACAAAGGCATTAATTTATACACAAAGATGCAAAGCGTGTTTTTTATTGGTTTCCCATAAATGTAATAAAAGCTTATTGCTCTTTTTTCTTGTGATATAAACAAAAATATCTGTTTTTTATTATAAATTTTGTGTAAAAAATGCTTTGATATTACATTTTACTTTTGTTACCTGTATTATATTGCCATATTTATGCCCATAATTTTTTTTTATTTATTCATATGAAAAAATAGTGCTTTTTAAATTAAGAGCAAAAATTTCTTCATTTTTATATATGCACGCTTTTCCGTAATGTTTTCACTGATTTTTTTAGTGGACAAAATTACTACGATGGAGACAAAAACTACCGTGATACTTCAACCTTTTATCTAAAAATTTTGAAACTTTTTGTCAAAAAGCTTAAGCCGTCAGAATATGTCTCGTCATAAATATATACATAGAATACCGTCAATTACATGTACATAAATTTTGATATGTTTTAATCTTTTATTAAAAGACTTTTCATTAAGGCGTATAAAGCATAAAAAATTTAATATGGATAATAGATGCAAATTTTATGTAACTTGTGCAACAATCTTTTACAAGCGTCGTTTTTATTGTTGTATGTTTTTTAAATATTTGTATCTTATATATTAAAACTGCATTGTAACGCCTAATTTGCTTTACTTCATAACAGTGGCGTACCCAAAAATTTGAGCCCTAAAGGTATTCAGTGTTTTTTACAAAAGTTAGGTGCAAAAAACTTGTTTTTTGATATTTTAAAGTATTTATTTTTTTTTGATAAAATTTTTATTATATTTTTGTTTTTAGATTCTTTAAATAAAAAAAACTATTTGCTCAAAAAAAGACCCTTTCTTAAATTCAGGCGTGAAAAAAATTCTGAAGGGAGGGTATATCCCCCTCCCCCCTTAGTACGCACCTACTTCATAATAATTGTTTTATTACATTCTACATAAATAAGACGCTTCTTTGTGTCTTTACACAATTTTTGCATATTTTTAACTTTCAATATATAAAATTTCTAGTTTCTTTTCCTTAGTAAAAAGGCCTTCAAAAAAAGATAAAAACAAAGGCAAAATTGATTTTGATTATATTTGACGTTCTATCATGTATTTATCTGTATACCCCTTTTTTCATTGGCTTAAATCGGGTCGCACTGAACTCTTCAATGGGCACAAAAAGGAACCCCTGGTGTTGAACTCGCCTAGAAAATAAAAAAATCATACAAAAAGGTCTAAAAGCAAATAGAATACAACTAATGATGTATAGCAACGCCAAAATATACACACTAATAGAAAAGTTGAAGTAAGGGTTAAGTTAGAGTTAGGATTATGAAACAAAAAACAAAAAACAATCGAGTAAATGCAAAAAAAAAACTGACATAACAAACAATATTAGTAAAAAAATATCTGCAGGGGCAAGTAAATAATAACAAACACTTTTTTTTTTTATTTTTATTGCTGAAAACAGAGCTGAAAATACACGTTTGGCAAGTTCAGCATACCCTTTTTAAACCATGTTGGCGAGGTCAGGCGCAGCCCTTAAATCTAGTTTAAAAAAAAGGACGCAAGGGTTTAACTTACTACTGCTGTATTTGTCTCCATCGTGGTACTTTTCCCATCTAAAAACTTTTTAAGTAAACCAGAAGTAGCAAAAATGCATGTTTGAAATTTGATTATATGTACGTTATAATTTAAAAAAAAAATTTTTAAGACAAAATTATAAGACTTCACTTTTTATTAAAAATTATATTTTGGGGTTAAATAAGGCTAAAGACTACATGAAAAAATTTACTAACAAAAAAGAATTTTTTTTCTACGGTTTGTAAATATCTACATTTTATACGGTTCTGATATCAATAGAAATAAAAGAGCAAAGCATTTGTTACAAAAATACGCACCTTTTAATTTACATATTTTTGATTTTTGCTGTTTTTTAGTTTATGATTTGTCCTTGGTTTGGGAGAAAAAACGACGAGAATGTAAAGTAACAGTCGGCATCGGTTACACAGTGACCCTGGGATAAAAGTTAAAATTTTTTAGGTTATTCCCTTGGATAAGTAAAAAATCTTCAGGGTCAATAACGACATTTGTGGTTTTCTCGTGGTACATAAATATTTCTATCGAATCGCCTCAGTTTTTTTTTCAATTAGTAGCAATACTCTCTTTTTTTTATTTTGAACTTATGTATAACCAATACTGCTTTCATTAAAAGTACTTTATTTAATAATTACATTTTCAGGTATACGTACACTTTTGATGTATCCTAGTGTAAGTTACGGATAAAATAGTATTTTAATTATCAAAAGAATATTTAAATTTTCAAGTTCGGTTCACACTATAAAAGATAGGTGTAATGTAAAGTAGCATAAGGTTTAAAAAACAATAAAGAAAAGTCAATTTACATATATCTTGAAAAGGCTTTCAAAAAAAACAAAACGTAAGATAATGTATTAGTATTTAAGATAGTTTTGAGCTGTTTTTTTATACGCTCAAAAACTATCTTTTAGATTTTGGTCATTAAAAATACTTTTCTTTTTTTACTAGTTAAAAAATTATTAAAATAAAATCAATAATAAAGTATTGCTTAAAAACAAAAAAAATACAATATGTTGTATAAGGACTTTTTGCACATGAATTCGTATTTTTTAAGGTTTTGTTTTTTTGTATTTTGTGTATGGCTTTACTATTTATATTTGTAAAATATCTAGCGTACATTTTTATATTTAAAAAATATAGTTTGTGTTGCACAAATATATTTAAACTCTGTAGATATTATGTTCTATTTTTTAATAAGTAGTTGTTGTTTTATTTTTTTTGTCCAAACTCGTTTTAAATTGAGATGATTCCTAATTTTTATAGATTATTTTTTATCGTAAACATAACAACGTAAAAATGATTTTAATGTGTCATCATGATAAAAACCATGGAAGAAGATTTTTCTAATTACATATGGGTATGCAAATGCTTCATTTTTCGGCGCATTTTACCTGGCTTTAATTCATAGTTATTTGCTATACACATATACTTCCAAACAAAAATAAAGCCGTGAATTCTGGGCATTACTACAGCAGATACTGCCCTGTTTATGTGTTATGAGACATTTAAAAGTTTAATATCAAACCATAGAAGATTCCTATGGATATGTCTGCAAATATCTTAATAAGTTTTACATTAGCTTTATATATTTTTTTTAACGTCCTGCAGGTTAACTTTTAAAAAAAACTATTAATCTTTTTTTTTTATGTAATTTGGTGTTTTTACTAACACATTTTTTCTTTCCTAATACAATATAAATAGTTTTTGAAATGTACGTAAAACTTCATTTTAGGGTCAAACTCATTATAAGTCAAACGTCTAAGCTGAGTTGCGAGTAATTTGAAGGACGCCTGACCTTAAAAAAAATAAAAATAATTTAATTTAAGTTTTACACAGATTGTATTATATGTTAAACCTAGTAAAACGTATAAAACTTATTACGACCGGATTTTAATACATTTTTTGTAATTTTATAGCCATTAATTGCATTGCTTTGTATATGTATATGTATATAAGTATATAATTAAAATATATTTTTTCTTTTAAAAAGCTTTTTTTGGTAAAAGTTTATTCGTCTAAAAAAGTAGTTTTTTTATTTGCTTAAATTTATTTAACCAAATATTATATCTGTCAAAAACATCGATTAAAATGTTTGGATTCGTAAGCTGGTGGTGTTTCTTGCATATATGAGTGAACACAGGAAATCAAAACTTTCATAAAAAAATTTATTTTTTATGCATGTTCGGATTGTAACTTATGATTATGAACATATAATGAACCGGGTTTATTTTCTTTGTCGAATAAATTAGCAAGAACTTAACCAGAACAAAAAATATTTAAGGATACATCATTTAAATTTATAACCCACTTAAAAAACTTTTATTTTTTTTCTGCTGTTTGATTGTTCCTAGGTAATTACTAGGGTGTCCAAATTTTCGCAAAAATTTAAATCCCGGTGTTTTTAAATTTTGAAAATATAATCCCGGGATCCGGTACTATATCAGGACTGTTACGGTATTTAAATATCTAAAAAAAAAATTGGCAGTGGTATAGTAAAAAAAATACGGTTTTAAAAGACACAGTCAACCTCAAAAAAATCAACATGGCTATGCTTTATCTTAGTTGATTGTATGCGAATATAAAAAAGTTTTTCATGCTAAATACTAGGAAAAGTGTGTCGTGCAAACATGTTGTAGGCAAAAGTAATCAAGGCACATTTTATATTTTAGTTATAAGTAAAATTGACCTCTCTGATAACATTTTATATAGTTTTTAAGGCTGTATTTTCGAAAATAGAAATTTTCTAGTTAACTTATAAAATTTCAAAAATAACTTTTGGATAATCGAAAAAATATTTAATATTAAGGTTAAACTTTTCTACGAAAAAAAAATAAAAGACTAAATTAATAGCTGACAAAAAAAGACTTTGCATAGTTTACTCCTATTCTGCCATTTTTTTTTGTGTTTGGCCGACGCAATGAGGCAGAACTGATCATTAAATATTTTTCTTCAGAACAAAACCATGGTCTAAAACGCCAAAAAGGCACATAATACAGCTTTGAAGCACATATGTTGCCTAAAAATCAAAATTCCTGTATTTACATGTGTTCCGTACGTTTTTCGATATCATATAATGTTGTTATTTATAGTGTGTTACAATTTTGTAGTCTAGAGATTTCCGTTTATTTTGCTATCAGTAAAATCAGTTAACAAAAAAATGTAAAATATCTAAAAACTAACGCTTTTACTTTTTTACCTTAGAATAAAGTTAAAATAGATTACAGATCTAGCTTTTTTATATGCATTGCATAGAAATCGTGTGCAAAGTATGTTTTTTAGTATTTTGGCATTTATTTTTAAATAAAAAACAGAAATCTACAACATAAATAGCAAATTTATTTTACCGAATTATTAGAATAATAATTCCGGGATTTCCAACTAAAATTGATGTTTTAGTACCGAAATTTTTGTCTCAAATCTCGGGACTTGATACCCTAGTAATCAAAAGTGGCTCCGATTATAGTATGGTCATATTATGATTAGCCTTATGATTTTGATGGTCCATAATGGCCATATATGAAGGCCCATAATCATGGGCAACGAGAAAATAAATAGCTTTTTTCATCTTAGCAATAGTTTTCCTACCATTATAAGGACAGGTTTTTGTCATTTTTTTTTCTATATAACAGGCATTTTGACTCAATGTGGTTTCTTTCCTAGAAAAAAAAAAATAAACGCTTTTTTTTGCTATTTATGAATTTTAAATTCTGAATTACAGTTAATATGATTTTTGGCTATCATAATTATTTTAATTCATTTGAACATATTTCTTTGTACATTCCGCATAATGTTGGTAAGAAAAGCGAGGGCAGGGGTTATTTAATATAAGATCTTTAAAAATATTAATTTTAAAGTATGTTAAAAATGAATATACAAATAATTCCGAGAAAAGTTTTTTTTTTGAAAAGTACTTATAGAGCTGTAAGAGATAAACTTACTAAAATTACAAATTTGATGTTACTGTATTTCTATTGGCGTTATTCAAAAAAAAAACTAAAAACAGATTGTTTACGGTTTCAAATTAATTATATTATGCTTATATCACATTTAAAACAGCAATTTTAGCAATTGTTATACGTAAAATATACAAAACTTGTGATTAAAAAAGAATGTAACATTAGAACACCGAGTGATCATATATGTTATTAAACCTATTTCCATTATAAAGTAAATCTTCATAAAAGCACATTTTCTAAATAATGGCGTTTTAGGTCCTAAATTTTACGATGTTTGTACTTTTAATGCAATAAAATTACAGCAAAGCAATTTTGTATATAAGATCCAACAACCGCTTATATTTTAACTTTATCTTTTTACAGTATATACTTTTATGCGCCTATCTACTGTAACAGCAAACTACAAAACCCTTTAGATTATGTGTATGTTAAAAGTTCACGCTATTTTGCCATAGTAGTATTTATGCCGGAAATCAATATTTTTATTTCTATATAGAGCCCTACCCTATAACGGTTCCCCTGGGCGTCACGCATCGTTTTAAACTAATCAGCATGCCCATTGTCAATTTGAGAAATGAGGTTTGTAAAACATGTTTTAAAATCTTGTTTACGGATTATTTAAAAACATCTACATTCATAAAGAGGCGTTTCCTCGTTCCGTCAAAAAAGAATTTAGTCCGGTTTAAAATATTTATTGCCATTTTATAAGGTAAGAATATGGAAAGCCCGCCCATCTATAATGCCATATATGGTATTTTCCATTTTTTTCTGAGCCACTGGTAATCACAGCTAAAAAATATAAATCAATGGCTCAAATGTAAAAAGAGTGCGGCACTTAATGTAAAGTCCGTTTGCATATATTGTTCTTATTTTTGTGTTACTAACAGTGGCGTATTTAGGCGGGAAGGGGGCGGGGCTGCAGCCCCCCGTCCCCTCACTAAAAAAATTGCGCCCTGAGTTTAGGGGGGTCAAATTTAGAGGGAAATTTTCGCAAAAATAGTGACTGGGGGAAATATTTTCTTTTGTAAAAACTCTTATTTTTTTTTTGGTAAGTTAATTAATTTTATATTTATAATAAAAAAAATTGCAGCCCCCCTCTTTGATTTTCCTTAGCTACGCCACCGGTTACTATAAACCGTAAAATTAAGTAAAGGTTTAACAGTTTTTTTATATTACAGACCATTTATTATCTATTTTTTATAGGGAACCCTTGATAATCTTAGCGAACAGATATTGTTATTAATATTAATATTGAAATTTTCTATTCTAATGTATTCTTCTGGATTCATTATATGATAAATTTGTAGTAAATACTTCCACATATAGCCATAATTTTATAACTAATAACAACAAAAAAGCCACTTTTTAGTTCTTTGTCAAAAGGCGACTTATTTTTATATTTAATCAATATAAAACCATGATAGTCAAGTGGAAAAATATCTATCTTTATATAATCAAAACATATTCGGTGAGAATAAATATATATCTGCAATATAAATGTTTAATTTTGTACAAATTTTTAGCCGGTAAAAAAGGATTTATGTGTTTTTGTAGTATTTAAAGGGGCCTTTTTTGCAGAATAACCATCTGTTCGAAACGATATTGATGGCTTTTTTACAAAATGAACGAAAATCGGGAAAAATGGTATGTTTTCGGTCATAAAACACGATTTCTCTGCTAAGAGTGCCAATATAAAGTATAAAAGAACATATTAATAGTTAAATTGCCAGTATTATAAATTCATAAACCACGTGTTCTTTTGACAATCTTTTCGACGTTCATCTTTTTTTTTTAAGTTTGCTTTCATTCACTTATCTATCATTTGCTTTAAGATTCTTTTTTTTTACTTTCTCGTCATTGACATCCTGGCTTAAAAATTAAGTTTCATTAAATAATTGTTTTTACGTTTAATGTTTTTCTTCTTATAATTCAATCATTACATCTTATGAATAGAGTGATCGAAACTATTCCACGTTTGCTGATATTTATTATAATGTGGCATATTGCAAACAATTGGAGTTGCCGAAGTGATCTGCTTAGATTTTTTGACATCTCACTGTAGCGAAATTATATTTGAAAAAATATTTTCTATCAAAGGGGCAACTATTACAATCCTCGAATTTAATGTTTCTAGGAAGAATGGTGGAGGTTCATCTCGAAAATAGCCGCGTTTTCAGAGGAAGAATTGTGGCATTAGACAGGGATTGTAATATATCCTTAAAAGAACGCTACGAATATCTTAAGCTTAAGAAAAATGAAAAATGTTTTGAAGACAGATGTTCAGCGTGTCGATATGGCATTTTGCTATATAGCGTTACTAACATCTTAGGCAAAGATATTGTGTATGTTAAAATTTTATAAAATAAAGACAAATAATAAGATTTTTTGTTTTTGTATGTTTTTAATAGGGTGATAATTATGCGGACCAAATAGGGGCCAAAAACCAAAAAAATGGCCAAAAAAATTAAAGCAAAAAGACAAGGAATAAAACAAAGTTGTAAAAAAACAGAAGTTAAGACCTCCTCTTTATAATGCGGGAATAAATTTGGCGCAATTTAAAGGGGACAGCGCCTGTAATTTAACAATGGTAAAAAATAAACGTATGGAATATTCTATAATAAATATAGACAAGGAAAAAGTGGCATTATAATCAATCTTGTTAACAATATTTTTAATAAATATATGTATATCGAGGCAATCAAGGATAAGGAAAATAGGATTTTGGTTAGGAATAGGGTTATCAGTTTAAATATTTTATCTGGATTAAATTTACATTCCATCTTTATGCAAATAACCAGTCTAAAACTCTAAATTTAAACATTTTAACGCTCATATTTGGATAGGAAGGCTAGACTACCAATAGAACAAAAAATTTTAAATTTCCGTGCTTTTTGATTTTGTTTTTTTGGCCTTTTTTTCGGTTTTTAGCCGGTTTTTAGTCTAAAAACACGGCCGCCTCTTTAATATTTTTGTAAAGGTTGGGCATTCGACTGGATATGGTTATTCACTTCTAATCTAGATGAACTTTTGAACCAACTAAAAAGAGAAGAAATTTTTATAAAAAATAGTAAAAAACAGTAATACACAACTATTTTTGCTACTAGCACAGGCAAAATACTGAAAAAATATAGATAGTAAAAATAATTAGCCACACTTTAGAAATTTATTTTTCATATTTATAGGTTTAAACAAATATATAAATCTTAATTCTTTCCTTCTGTAATATATATTTTTAAAACAATAAAGGAATGGCTTAAAAAATGCTATTTCTAAAATTTAGTGCAAAAGAATAAATAATAAAAATATAGTGGATTTATATTATATAACATTTTGTAATATCAAAGGAAATTACAACTATCACATCCTTTTTTGGCTCCAATTTATATATTACCGTATTTTTTCGTATTATTTGATACTTTTTTGTATTTAATTGATCTAGTTTTTTATTTTAAAAAACTTGGGGGTTTTTTTTATGCCAGTATCAGGCAATTTTAGAGATTAATTTTACTGTAATGTTTTTTCATTAGGTAAAAATTATCAGGGGTGCGGAGTCGGAGTCGGAGTCGGAGTCGTTTTAGGAAGTTATTGATTTTTTGGAGTCGGAGTCGGAGTCGTAAAAATTGAACTTTCGACTCCGAAATTTCGACTCCGGCAAAAAATTGTATTTCTTTTTTTTAAAAAGGCAAAAAATAGAACAAAAAAATTATAAGTTTAAAAAACAGTATTATATACAGTGTTGCGCATTAAAACGTGTACCCCTGTAATAATATATATATATAGCAGCAGCCAA
>JAQFYM010003233.1:0-19413 GCA_034694785.1 Agrenia bidenticulata | reverse complement strand
AATACAAAATACAAAATACAAAATACAAAATACAAAATACAAAATACAAAATACAAAATACAAAATACAAAATACAATGTAATATTTGCATTATATATATTAATGAAGTTTTCAAATAAATTAGTTACATTTTCTTTTTATTTAAATATATATGATGAGTTTACACGGAGAATCACATAGTCATAACTTGAGGATGGCATTTATTATCCACTAACAAATATTTAGAGGAATGACAGTAAATAAAGTATTTCTTGTAATTATTATTTAAAAATTAGGATTTGTTGAATTATTTGCATGTATTTTACACCATCAGAATCTGAAATCCCAGAACTTCCAAAAATAGAATTCATTTTTTTTGACCCCCCCCCCCCCCCTAAAAGGTGAAAGGGTTAATAGAAGTTAACAAAAATACCTTTATACAACTAGCTGTTACAAAAACGCAGATATAGCGTTAGATGGAAAAAATGTGTAAAAACAAAAAAAAATTGTATTTTTTTTATATTTTTATCTGTAAAAAATAAAAATTATATAATTAAGGAGAATTTTTTTTCTTTGTATAGCAATTTTACTAATCATGTAATTACACAATTATCAATTAAAAATACCAAGTTAAATATTAATTTCATTTACCTTAATACAAAAAGGCTGTATATTTCAATAAAAAATATACTTTGACAGTCAGTTAAAGGCAGGCATCATTTTTTACATAAAGTATGTACATCTGATAACGGATGGACTAGTAATACAAAAAACCAGAAGAAATATAAGTTTTAAAAACTTAACGAGTAAGATACAATACCTGGATTCAACTTAATGGACAAGAGGTGTGATTCATTTAAAATATACGAGTAAACGACGATAAAAAATAAATGATTTTTTTTTCATAGGTTTTTGGATTTGCCAGAATCTACAAGAGTAATAAATTAAACACCTTTGAAAGACAGTACAGATACGTCGTTATATAGTAAGTTTTATTTGCCTTTGTCACATATAAAATTTTGCATGCTTTCTGCAGAAACAAGTCCTTGTAATGCCCCGTAATTTACTGTTGTTTATTAATACTAAGACGTGCGTATAACGACTATATAAAATATTGCAACCGCAATTTTTATGTAAAATATATTAGTCTACTACATTTTATATTATACATAAAAATGGTTTAAAGAAATATTTAATGTTTAAAAGCAACAAAATCCCGTCTATTTCACATATCTGCATATCACTCGATCTATTACGCAATTGCAATTAAACGGCTAAAAATTTTAGAAATCATTTTGAACCAACAAATGTCAAAAATTTTTTATAACTTTTAAGAGCAAGTAAAATCAATAATGCAGTACGAAAAAGCAATTATGAAATTTTAACCGTTTGATTCATATACTTGGGTTTTATCATCTAATAACTTAAAAAATATAACTAAATAAATGCACCTGATGAACAAAAAAAGTATATTAAAAGTTTCTTAAAAAAAACTAAAACCTTTGAATTGCTTTTAGGTACTATTTTAAATACCTAAGAACCAAAAAAAAGTCTTTTTATTGCTTTTAAATAGGCAAAAATTAGTTTTAAAACAAAAAATAGCGGTTTTTCTGAAAATTGCACGAGCTTTTTTACTGCCTCACATAATGATCAATCAAAGTCGTTATTTACTTTTCAATGGTATCAAACAATGTCGGGTTTACTTTTGATTCTCGGTTGTTGAGTATCCAAATCACATAATATGTGGTAAAAAAATTTCCTAGTCCTTTCAGGTTTTTTACTACCACAAAAAAGTCTACATGTGTACGAGATGTCAGAATTTTTTACTATGTATTCATAGTGAATTTTTACGTTAATTTATATAACACCTTATCCAAATAGAAAATGCTATTAATCTAGATGTTGATTTAGATTTCATCTTTCCATTTTAAATGAAGCAATATAATTTTGTGTAATTGGGTATATATGGCTGCATTACCCCAACATTTACGCGTCATAATCTTTTGAAATATTACAAAAACAAACTCTATTCGATTAAACAATTGAAAAATAGTTTAATGTTATGTTTTTATATCGCGTTTTCAATGCAAATATACAACTTCTTTGCAAACTATCATTATATGATACTAGTTTTTTTTTCCAAGCTAAAAACTCTAAGTCATATTTGGTTTCCGCAAACAAACTTGGTATCAATGCACATTATCATATGATAAAATCTGTATACGTTTCAGTATTAGATAAAATATTGATTGTTTTTTACCTCTGTACTCTTTGTACTTCAAATACGTAAAAATGCGCAAAATCGAAAAATGCTTAAAATCATGTTTCGTGATAAAATTATTAATTTTGCAATTTTTCAATTTTGTATTTTTTCATAAATTGCAAAATGAAATAAATACATGTTAATTGCTTATAACACTTAACGTTTTTTTGATTTTGCAATAATACATATTTTACAAACAACAAACGTAAAAAATATTTTACCTAGTTGAACCCAGTTTTAAATGTACTTGCTAACGCATTAATGCGGTTTTTATTTGCCGGCCGCATAAACGTATTTAGTACATAGAACGAAGACACATTTTTTCAGTTTTTAAAATGACTAGTATTTAGTAAGTTATTTAGTGTTAAAAGAATGTAAAATGCAAGTTATAAAACACATTGAGGTAAAACTACTAGTAGAAAGTACAAAGTAACTCTTTAGAGTTATTTTTGTCTTTGCAATATTTTCCAGGTGCGCAAAATACTCTTAAAAAGTTATGTTTACCGGCGTGCTAGGATGTATGGTTTTTATATCATATCCGTTCGCAAAAAAATTACATTTTGGAATCTGAGAGGGGTGGTTTTTTTTTCTGTGCAATGATTTTTTTTTGCATTTTAATCTCAAAAAGACTTTTTTATCAAAAAAAATTGTTCAAATAAAAGGAAAATTTTTGAAAACTGTCAAAGTTATTATTTGTGCCCCATTTTAGTATCAAAAACTGTTTATACGTCTCTATCACATAAATTACTGGGGATGATTCCAGTTTTGTAGGATAAAAAGATAAGAAGGCAAAATAACCTTATAAAAAGAATTGTTGGCTTTAAAATATTTTTATATGTGCTAAAATTGTACTAATAGATAGATAAATGTGTGTACCTTTTGGAATGCCTTTTTTCTTTTGTATCCTATAAAAATTTATGTATAATTCCTCTGGTTTAGCAAGTTTCCTAAAAAAAATTGATTTTTCAGGATATCGCCAAAATAATATATAAGTGTAAATTTTTCGCGGTGGCACGTTCATGTACTGCAGTAGGAAAAACTGTAATCACATTGTGATTAGAAGCCAAAAAAGCACAAAAATATAGTTATACAAAAAAAACTTTTTTTTCAACATACAGTTGTATTATGTATGATATAATGGCATCAATTTCTGTCTGCGGGCGTAGCAGAGAGCAGATGGGACGACGGCAACTGGCTTTTGGCTCGGGTTTGTGATTTATATGGGCTTATTTTTTTATATCTGGCATTATAAATTTTTATATCAAAAAAAATCAAAATGTTTGATAGGTACATGAGGTAAAACTATGTATATATTTCTTTATATTTCATTATATTAGTAATAAACATATAATATCACATGTAAAGCAAAACAATAAAACAAGTCACCAGTGGCGTAGCCAGGGGGGGGCACAGAGGGGCACGTGCCCCACCTAGAAAAAAAAACGTAGCCTGAATTTAAGGGGGGAGAGGGTTCTGTTTTTTGGGGCCTTAAAATATGCGAAAAGAATATTTTCATAAAATTTGTATTTTTAAAAAATTCCTATAATTTTTTGCAAAAAATAAAAAATATTTTTTGCAAAAAATAAAAAATATTTTTTTTTGTTGTTATAGCTGATTCATTTTTTTGTGCCCCCTCCTAAAAAAATCCTAACTAAGTTACTGCAGGTCATGACTACACTTTAAGGGCTTAGTAAAGAAAGGCAGCGGGGCTTTGCTTGAGCCCACGTAACAAAATAAAGGCTTTATCGGAAAAGTTATCATGTAACGGATAATAACTTAAATATTTTTAGCCAAAGTAACTAAGGTATAACAGACTCAACTTTTGTACAAAAAAAAAATCAATCCAGGGTTTAATGCATTGTTCTACGTGTGTCCGTAGCATTTTTTTCTGTTTCAAAGCTAATTTGTTAGTAAAAAGCGTGAAGAACTGCCCTAAATATAGTAAATACGTTTATATACATCTTTTATGTTGCAAAAAACACAAAATGATGATAGATAATACGACGCATTCTTTACTTACTAAAATAAAAAAACCGAATTATAAAAGGGCTGTATTTTTGTTAGAGTTTTTCGTCACGTTAGATTCAAAAAATTGCAATAAATTCTAAAAAGAATATAATTAAAAAATTTTATACTAAGTATATTTTTTTCGCAAAATTTTACTCCATATTATTTATAACACAGTGATATCATTCACTATAATATTGATTAAAGTATAAGAAAATTAAGCACTATACCTTAAGATAGAAATAAACAAATGTATCAAATATTTAATTGTGATATAAAATCACTGTCTTCACATGTCAAACTTGCTTACATAACTACGCGAAAATAGAAACACGACTGTTTAAGTGTACACGACTTAAATTAAGAAGAAAAACGAAAATAATTACGTATGGAGTACAATTCGCAATGTAAATATTGTAAGCCAGCGCGTAAATTTTTTTTTTTTTATATTTGTATTCAATAACTATAAAAAAGACAAAAAAAATTATAAAAATTCATGAGAGGGTTTGTAATTTTATGGTGTCTGACACCAGCAAAAGAACTTTGCTTGCAGTTTTTTGCTGTGGTTGTTTTGCGTTGTGTCTAGTATACGTGTGTGTACGTATTTCCAATTTTTTTATGCATGTCCACACATATGTTTTATACTTAGACAAAATATATATGATATTTTGTTTTTTTGTAGTTTTCATTATTTATTGCGAATGAAATTGTAAATGTTTTTTTTAAGTAATTTTGTATTTGTGGCTCTTTAGTCTAGTTATAATAATTATTATTAGCAAAGTGCAATAGCTGGCAAAAAAAAATAAATGCAAAGTCTATTTTTTTTATACACAACAATATGCATTTACACAAAAATATAGTGAAATGAAATTGGAAATAATAAATTGAGGTTATTTATACTTTAAGTTATAGATTTTACTTTTAACATAAGAAAGTAAAAAAAAACGAAGAGAAGCTTTTGAACTTAAACGGTTATTCGAACTGATAAAAATTACAACACACAAAGATGTTTAAAAAAGTATTTTTAACGCACAAACATATTTGCGGTTATAAATTCTACATTAGTATACATCCTGCGACATGCAATAAAACGGTCTTTTTAACATAAAAAATGTAAAGCGGGTTTTCGCTGTAAATTTTGGCTTAATACAGTATTAAAATTGATAACTTAATCTTGAATAGACGCAGAAAACAAGTATTGCTTTTTTACAGTATGTAATCTAATAATTCTGATGCACAAGGTTTGCCAAAGTTATTGAATATATTTATAATAGTGTAGTTTTATTACAAATCTTACCGTTTCTGTTTTATTTTATGCATTTTATTTTTAAAAGAAAAGATCAGTAAAAATACAGCATTCTAGTTGTAACGGTTTTTTAAAAAAAGGTATTCTAGGCGGTTTGTAAAGTTAACAGGCATTTTTCTTTTTTTTGGTGGTTTTGGTAAAATATATTTAGGATTCATATTAAAATATAATGAAAAGTGAAAATTTAGAAGCAATACAATTTGCAGATTAGCGTTTGGTATTTTTGTTATTCTTTGCGTGCTTGTTCTTTTTATTTTTTTAAAAAAGGTAAATTTTAAAGCTTTTAAAATGCGTAAACCATCTAAAAAAAATACGTACAAACATTGCGCTAAAAGTGCATAAGTATAGCAAAGCCGGCTTGAAAGACCAGGTAGCAACAAAGAAATGTAATAGGATGCCTTCAAAAAAAGTGAATAAAAAATTTCAAAATCTTTGCTTGAATTTTTTAAGTGCGTGAAAAATGCAGCCGTGGTACAGGTGTAGAAATCCTTTTTTGATAATATTGTTATACTTCATTTTTTAGCGCAAGCGTTATCTATACACAAAATTTGCAACAAATTTGCATGATTGTTTACATTTTTTTTAAAATAAAAAAAACATTAAAAAATTGTTAAAAAATCTTTTTTTTTCTTAGTTTGGTGTAAATTTTTAAAAACCGGTTTTCTTCTTAATTTTTTTTTTGAGCCTTAGCCTTGCTGTCTTCAATTTCACTAATAGTCAAAGATTGTGTATATATTTTTTCATGTTTACTTAACATTTTGCATAGGTATTTAAATTGCTACTTGTAAGCTATTTTAAATGTAAAACTAGTTTTAAAATACGTACACATGTATTGCCTGCAACAAAGGGTCCGCAAAATACGCTTAGGGTACAAGCGGCTTTTAATTAAGCAGCACACTAGGCTTATATGACAATTAAAACTTTTTAGCGTACATAAAAAAGTAAAAAAGGTTTTAATATATCAAAAAGAAAATTTACCTTTTATAGATATTTTTAAGCGTCTCATTCTAGTTTTTATTTATTTTGTATGCAGCTAGTCATGTATTGAGCAACCAAAAATATAACAAATTGCTACAACAAAACCATTTAAATATATATTCACGTTCGCCATTGTCCTTCTGCAGCATACATATCCATACATAAACGTTTATAGTATCAAACCGGTTTTTTGTGAAAAATATTTCGTTTTCGTAATTTCGGCCTTAAAATTTACTCATATCATATTATTATATTGCAAATAAAACAAAAAAAAATGCAGTTTTTTTATCGTTTTATTTTATTTTTCGGCTAGATTGGTGGCAGCCTTTATTATGTTTACCCTACATAAAAAACCGTTTTTTAAGCATTTTTTCTATATCTACTTTTGTTATCGTAAACAAAAGTTAAACTCAATTTTCTTTTTCTAAGCCATTGTCTTATTATAAATACGAGGTTGTCGCCTTGCTTTCAATTACAATTATACACGGGTTACCCAGGTATATGTCATAATAAAGAACGTATTCTTACTCAAACATTGTAAAAATGAAAAAGCCATTTGCGCTTTTTATACCGCCAAAAAAAAAATTATGCCTATTTTAACGTGTTCAGTATTACGGCGACATGCAGTTATTTCGTTAGCAAAAATACCTTAAAAATATATTTATGTTTTATGGTGGAGTTCGTGTTTATTATCTCTATTGTAAAAACATTGCGTGTTTATAGAATCACGTAAGTTGCCTGTTATAAACAACATTTTACAACCTACACAAGCGCCATCTTTATTTTTTAGATGGTTGCATGTAAAGTAAAAGCAAAAGGATATAGTCTTATGTACAAATTAAAAAATTTAAAAAATAATTAATGTACATAACAAAAAAACGTAAAGATTCTTTGCGTGGGTTTCATTTTATTCACATCGTCACGCAAGTTGCATCGTTTCCGCTCTTCTAGGTTAACAGAATTTACGGCTTTTGCAAGCTTTTTTTTTGCATATTTCACACGCTTTCGTTTTGTATCAAGCTGTAAAACAAAAAAAAAAACGATCTTGAAGGTAGCAGGCATATCAGCTTCCATCAGTTAGTACGCATATCGGAATTCTGTTAGCGGCTTGAACAAGTTTAATAATACCTTTTTATCTTTTTTTTTTTTCTCCGACTTTTTTTATGCAACATTCAATAGCTTACGTTATAATTTTAGTGCTGTCTGCAGAAATACCCAGCGTCGTTATGGTATTCTTTTAGATCATTGGTAAGTATCGATGCTGACATAATATACTTGTTGTTGACGGAAACTTTGTTTCCATACAATTGTAATGATCAAACTGTTTTGAAAAAATAGTTGACACATAGGGGTACAAAACAGAAAACAAATGCATGAGATCTTTTGTATATATTTTACATTCTAGAATTAATATTATTGCATATAGGCAAAAAAAAAACTTTAACGAGATACTAGCACATACCTAACGCAAATTGGCTCTGGGTAGTTTAGATTTAATTTACAGATTAAGTGTTCCATGTTTTGCGTGGTTCAATTTTGTAAAAAAGTTTTTTATTTAAAAGGTTTATTTTATACGATGCTATCATTCTTTCTTTTTTAAGATTCGACTTTGATTTTTTACAAACCAAACTTTAATAAGGTAAAGCCTTTTTACTATTAAAAAAACTGTTTAAAAATTTTTATTTTTTATTTTATAACGTGTTCTATAATTTGTATCGTATAGCCAACGCACTTTAAGAAAAAAAAACAATATCATTTCAAAACAAAATTATAGTTAAGGAAAACACGCAAGAGTCTGCTGGTGTGTACATATCATTTTCTAGCATATACGTATGTTCTGAACACAGCATCGATGCTGCAGTAAAAAACCTTATTGGATTGGATTGCTGCATATGCTACTTTTTAATATTTAATTTTCACAAAAACACACAAAAGTTTACATGTCACCTTTTTCTGTACATCTTTACGTATTAACCAGGTTTTGATTTTGTTTAAATTTCTAGTAATCCTGTACATGTTTTTATTTTGTTTGATTGCTTAATAGAAAGATTTGCTGCGTATACACTAAACATGTTTATTGTTGTAGGTTAACATAGTTTTTATATATAAAATATTATGTACGGTGCTACGAACAAAGGGTATAATCATATACAGTAGATTATGTTCTACTATCTGCAAATAAAGTTGGATATAATGTTTGCATTATAATGTAAACATGCAGTTGTTTTTTTTTGAGCCGTAAGTCTACATGTGGTAATCGATATAAATACATATAATTCGTTTTTTATGAATTATTATATAAATATTATGCGTAAGATTAACTGCGCTTTGAAATGAACATAACCGATATAAGCCAATTATAAATTTTTGATTATAATTTACTATATTTTGCAAATAGTATTTTAGAATAGCCGCAAAAAAAAAAAATAATCATTAGAGGTTTTTTTTTGTGTGTAAATCATAGCGCAAAGCAAAAATTAAGATTGTTGGAAAGAATGTGACATTTTTTTTGCAAAATACAGGATTTTTGATCTTATTTTCTTGTAACAAAAAAAAAGACAAAAAAAGTAGGTCTGGCCATAATATAAAAGCAAAACTAGTACGTACAAAACGAAAAAACATTTTTTTCATTTTGAAAAATGTTTTACACATGTAAATGAAATACAAAGCATCTATTAAACATACAAAAAGTATTAAAGAGTTGATTATTAACAGTATCATAGCCTCATGTCGTTTCTTATACTTTTGTTATGGCAGCTCGTAGTTACAATATTTACATATTATGCTGCATAACAAAAAAGTCACAAAAACAAGATTTAATCAACAAAAAGATACGAGACGCAGCAAAAAAACACTACATAATCGCCAACCTTGTATGTCTTGTAACTATTTTTTGCAAATACATGTGCAGCTCGTATACTTTATAAATCAAAAGTGTAAAAAACATGCTGATACACGGTGCAAAAAATGTAAATGCGATGCAAATGACGCGGAAAAACATCTCAAATCTAGTGAAAATCAAAGAAAAACGTACGTTGCAATTTTTTTTATATGCTTTCAACGCAATTTAAACTTTGCAACTGTATAAAACAAACAAAAAACTTACTACGATATAATAAAACTATATGAAAAAGTGTTTTTTATTTTGTGTATATGATACTTTTGTATTTGATATAAATATAAAAACGAAAGATTCAAAATATTTTACCGTTTTATGTTTTTATAATCGAAAAAAAAAATATAAAACATGCTTTGTTTTTGGCGAGAAACCGCATATATGTTTTATTTTATTTTGAACGAACTTTACGCATGCATGAAAAGGCTTTTTTATGTATTTAAAGTAGGGTTATTGTGTTATTTGCTGTTTAGCGTTTACTTTTTTTATGGTATAACCGTCCCGGTAGTGTCGGATACCAATATTTTTTTCCGCTAATGATTTGTAAAAAAAAGGTCAACAAAAGATATAAAATACACAAAAATGCACATTTACATGTTTTAACGCAATCCGTCGTGCACATACCTCTTTTAAATTTAAAAAAAAAGTGCGTTCGAGTTTTGCTTGGTGCTGGAAATACAGTTAAACAAACTATAAGCACGCGGCTAGAACGGCTACCCAATTTTGCGTCTTACATTACAAAGCTCTTTTTAACCTGTAAACTAGGGTTCGTATCGGCCTAGATACATATTGAAATATAAACCATAAAGCAAAATTTAAAAATATTATATATTATTGCGCAAACAGTGTAAAATACATGATAAAACGTTCATTTGCTAATTAAAACTTTTAAATAACTTTTTAAAGTAGTACAAGACATTTTCTTAACGCTTGCCGTAGTGTCTATAAAAAAAAACATACTTTTGTCCATGTAAAAAAAGGGTGGTGTTTTTGAAAAGTTTAGTATATTTCGAGACCCGCAAACGTACAAGATCTAAGTAGACGCATTACTTACATGCAGACTGTGCAAAAAAAAAAGAAAAAAGTAGAAGGTTAGGGCTGGGTTACTTTAAATATATGCAAAAAAAAATGATATATTTTTTTTGACGAATCTGTTAAAAAAGCCTTTAATGATGCAAATTGCCAAGTTAAAAGCTTATATGGCAGCCTTGAGAACAGCAAATCTGCACTAAGTTTAATTTTTGTATTTAAAGATACAAAAAGGATCTCAACGTTAGTATATCTTTAAAATAAAAAAGTTTATCCATGACTTAAAACTTTATTACACAAACAAGTAAATCAGAATACAAGAATTAACCGCGTTTCACAAAAAATTGTTATGTAAATCAAAAAACCTAATTTATATATACTAGGTGTTGTCAAACGAACAATGTTATAGCTGCAACAACAAACAGAAAGTACAATTCTCACAATCGGTTTATTAATATTTGGTAGGTTTGTTTTAGTTTTCTACGGTATGATCAATACCGAAAACCGTTTTGAAAGCCCAGTTATACAGCAAAAAATGCAATGAGTATATGCATTGTATGATCTGTATGTATTTTATACATTTTGATTTTTACGCAATGTAAAAGACCAGTCTGTTTTACAGTAAGCACAACATACGCACAAAACATTAGTAAATTCTATGATGTAGTATAAAATCTAGTGTAAAACTTGCAAAACGACATATCTAACACCTATACATGCTGTTTTTTATAACTGCCAATTAGAAATGTGTGTATTTTAACGTTTTTTTAATGTAGCAACGAAAGCAGTCCTCATTTGGTATTTTTTTGACGCGGTTCTGCAAGGGTCCAGTTTTTGTTTTTTTTTAAAATATTTTTGTAAACGTAATATTTGTAGTAAGCTGGTCTTGAAGACGAACAAAGAATGGCATCATATTGCAACATTTGCCCTTTCAAATGTTTTTTTTGCAAATTCCTGTATTTTTAAATTTACATTTTTACCGTAGAAATGTCGACTAAAACAAAACTAAAAAAAATGCAATTAAAAACAAAACACTCAAAAAGGCCAAAATTTTTTACCTGTAGCGTTTAAGCCCATTTTGACATTTTGCAGCATAGACTAATCAGTAAAAACACAATTGTCTTATCGTTAATTATCTTAAATCCATAAAACATGTATTAGGTAAAAAGCAATGAAACTTCAGAAGATACATCTCTTATATGAAACAACCCAAATAGATTCGGACAGACATAGGTGCATTATAGTTTCGCATACCAATAAAGTATAACGCATAGTTAATAATATTGATTAGGCACTTATATGCTTGCAGCGTTTCTGCTGTTAAAATACAACTAACAAATATTTAAGATCTTACAAATAGCATTTAAAACATCTTTCTTAGAATACTAACAACAGAACGTTTTTAAAATACGTTATTTATAATTTATGTTTATTTTTTTTACAATTTTATTAACACGGTTATTATTTCATTACCTCAAGCGTTTTTTTTTTTTCGTTGTATTAAAGTGGTCGGTCATTTTTACCTTTTTTGTTACTTTATTCTGTCTTTTTGAAAAAATTGGTAGTGTCAATTTCTGCAATTTTTAGTAAAACAAAGGCGGTTTTTTTTGGTGCAAAATATTTACTCGAACATAGAATATTATTAATACATAAACGAATTTTTTTTTTTACTGAATTATTGTTGTTTCGTTTTGTTGGCTGTTTTTCTGAGGTCAAAGCTGCTTTGGCCAAAACTTTACGCAACATGTAAAACTGTTGTGGACGCTACAAAGTACAAATATAGAGGTATATAGCAATTTTTTAGTCGTATAAACTAAACGGGTGCTACAAAGATTTTCAAAAATACCATTTTGCATTTTTTAACACCAGTAGGTGCAAAACTGTGCTTAACAAGCCAACACAACAATAACACAAAAAGAAAATAGAATCTGCAATTTAAGTATTGAAAATCCAGTTCAATGTGCTAAAAACATACCAAAGTGTATATTTTGACCCAATTTACACTTACTAAAAAGCGTAATTTTGCCGGATATATCTCCTTGGTAGAAACTGTTGAATATGTGTATGCCCAACTCCTTTGTTGCAAAAGATTGCCCATTTTGCAAAAAAAATGTATGACACAACAAAAAAAAACGGCAACTGTAGGGGTTGTGTCATTTGCGCAAAATAATATGTAAATGCAAATAGTGACAAAGATAAATTTTTACATTTTACAATCTACAAAATTAAAATCGTTTTTTCAAAAAAACGCACTGCTTAATTGCAGCGATTATTTCAAGTTGCAACAAAACTTAGGTACAAACTACAGGCATGAGTAAGATGTGCGGTTAATTTACAAATTTGAAACATTGTGCTTGTTAGGTTACGAGTTTTTTAATGCAACCAATGGGCATAACAGGAATTACGCTATTTGTGTTTTTTACTAAAATAATATAGAATACTAGTTTTTCTATAGTTTTGCGCAATATTTTTCGACTGATATATGCACGTCGAACAAAAAAAAAACATTAGACCTAAACACAAATAATAAGTTAATAAAAGTTGTTGTTCTATGCAAGGTTTTTGCCGTGAGCTTTCTTACAGCGCGTATGCCAGGTTATAAAATTCGTGTTGTTTTGTATCTTCGGTGTGACGCATGCGTGTAACCGCGGGCTGCTGTTTAACGAGGAGGAAAAGACATTAAGAATAATACTAGTGCATTTACCTTTGTTTTCTTTTTGATAGTTCGTATTAATCTTTGCAACAAGTATCATATTTATTACAGATATATACAGAAAACCTTTGTAAAGTAATTTCATTTTATGGTAATATCGGACCAAAAATTTTTGCGCCTGCGCGGGCGGGGTGCTTCGATCTCGCCGAAGCATTCAACGCAGCCTGAAACTGTCGTCTCAATGCTTAATCAGTGTTTTTCTTACGGCTCGGTAAGGCGCCGTAATGTTCCTCGGGTCTCAGCGGGGCAAACGTTTCTTATTAAACTACACTGTATCCAGGGCCGTGCCGAGATTTTTCCGGGGCCCCGGGCAAAAATTTTATGGGGCCGAAAACTTTTACAACAAAAAATATTACAAAAGATAATGTGGTATATGATTAACAATGCAAACGGGCTATACAGTGTAACTGGTAACGTTAAGTATCAGAATCAGCAGGTAGAAGGGCTAGAGTTAAATAGGGATACACGTGTTAAAGTCTAAAAGAGGTACTGTGTATAACGGAGAAAGAAATAAGGCGCGAGGTATTAGGGCATGCGCTTGTCGGTAGCTATAGGTACAGGGATTTACGGTCAGCTATTTACCGCAGGGGATAATAGTATAAAAGTAAAAAGGTAGTATGGTAAAAGGGTAATATAGTAAAAGGGTAATAAGGTATAGTAAGTGGGGTCTAGTTGTGAACAGTTTCAAGTCATACACGTTACAACGTGTGTAGATGACAAAGTATATTAGTTAAAAATTTTCAGTATAAATGGGATATGTTAAGAGGTAAAGGGGTAAATTAAAAAAAGGTATAGGGTATTTGTTAAACGAGATATAAAAGTATGTGTAAATTTGTAATGGTATGCAGGCAATCAGAGTTACAAGTTTCAATGTTTGTAGCAGGCGTATTTTTATTTCAGATTTTTTTGCAAGTATACTTTGTTATCTTAATTAAAAATTTGTAAAAACCCGAAAAAGTTAACGGATTATTTTGCTATAAATAAACCTTTGTGGTTACGTATTAAGATCATGTGCTGCGCGCGCTGTCAACATGGTTATTGTCATATATTTGCATTATGAAATATAAAACTAAATTATACACATTGTAAAAAGAAAGTTTATCATTTGAACCGAAATAAAAAATCGCCACATATTTTGACAATTTTTTTTGCATATACCTGGGTTTTTACTTGTTTATTTCATGTATAAATAAATTTTACAAAAAGTTATCTTTGTAGTTAAAGTCATTTTTGTGTTTAGCGAATATTTTTGTGCAATATATAATAAAAAAAGTATTTGAAAGGAAGACGTTAAGCCTTTTATTGTGTAGAATTTACAAATAAAAAATGTTTAATTTTGTCAAAAAAATGCAAGCATGTCGACGAATGATCGTCTTTCCTCGTAATTTTTACGCTTCTTTTTACATATGTATAGCTTTGGACTTTAAAAAAAGCAGAAAGTGTAAGTGAACTGCCTATCTGTATTCTTGTAAAGTTAAAAAAATAGTCTTTTTGCTATATAACTGTGAATGTTCTTTGGTTTTTGTTTTTCGGCTTTTTAAAACAATATAATCGTCTTACATGCAGCCAGTAGCAGTACAAAAGTTTGTATGTGCTACACACGGTTACAAAGCCGTTTTGTTACTTTTACCATCTCTTATACTTATTTTTAGGGTTTTATTATTGACATAAAAAACTCATAAGCATGTTTAGCCATTACACAGCAAAGGCGTTAACATAATTTTTTTGTCGCCTACAACTGGGTTATGTGTGTTTTTGTATTTTTCTAGGAGAAATTAAAATCGAACCAGTCGCAGTTTCTTTTAAAATAAAACACCGAACCACAACATTGGTTTAAAAAACAGGTTATCAATTATCAAAAACCGTATTTTGGCGCAAAAAAAATTCAAAGTTTTAAGAACCAAGAAAAACAACGGGAAAAAAGAGAACCCAATAGTATTTGTAGTGAAATATGATAGAGGCTGCTTTTTAAACATTTAAAAGCGCGTTACAAATACTATTTTTTAAAAGCCGCTTTTCATAAATAACAAATATACTTCATTTTTTTTGTAAAAAACTTTATTTATATTTACTTGTAAAATGCAATAAAAAAGGCTTTAAGTTGTTTTAATAATATTCCAAATATCTTAAAATAAAATTTATATGTTTTTGCAACCAAACGACATTATTTAGGTTACTTGGAAAAATTTTAACAGATATAAAACGCCTGTCTAAAACTGAGAGAAACAACGTGAAAAATACGTCTTTGGTGTTTTTTTTGCTTGTTAAGTATAAATATAAGTATAAAAATCCCTTAATTTAAAAATCCAGATAGTTCCACAAGAAGTGTATTTTTGTTGTGATTTTAAGCAATCCATGTTAAAAAAAGCAATAAATAAGAAATATTATAAAATATTGTGTGGGTAATGTTTATAAACATTGCCTATTTATTTAAGTTTTTTTATTGCGCAGTTTTTGTCGGTGGTGGAATACAGACACGTAAAATTAAAAACTTACATGCGATTTTTTTTATGTGTGTAAAATTGCCATATTAAGAGTTTTTTACAAACGTGAACAGTTTTTTCTAACATAGTTTACGTTGAAAAAATTTATATTAAATGGTGTTGCTTTAAAAACACGTTGAAATCACAAAAAAACTGTAATGTTTATGATTATACGAACTATGGATCTTTTGTTATTTGAATCATATCTTGTTGAACATTTTTGTCAATTGCCTGTATGTTTACAAGAAGTTAATAACTGTGAAAAAGAAAAAATTTTATTTTCATCGCGTTTTAATTCCAAAAACGTGTTTTTATATAAAAAGCTGTAGCATTTAGGTTTTAGTTTCTGCTTATCGTTTTTATGTAACAAAATCATATTTGTATTATTTTTACCAAAACTAAAAACTTTTGATATGCGCCTATAAACATTACCAGCAAGTGCAAAATTTGTTTAAGTGTTTGAAAAATACAAATACAAGATTTTAGAAAATTTAATCTGCATTTAAAAGGTAAAAGATCGGTTTAAGACATAATACATGTTTTCGTATATTAAAAATTTACTTTTGTTGTTTATGATCAGCTTAGTTATACACATCATACAAATTAAAGTTGCTTCTAAAAGCGAGAACATATATTTTAACATTTTTGCATTTTTTACAATCTAAGTGTTTACTTTTATGGGCCCCCTTAGGGTCAAGATCCCAAACAAAAACTCGGTCCTTCGCCCCCGGCTCCCCTCATCCCCCCTCATTCCCCCTCATCCCACCTCATTCTCCTTTTCCCCCTTCCCTTGGCACGGCCCTGACTGTATCTATAGATTTTGCGACTTCATTTTAAAACTACAAGACAATAAGTTGTCGTGTTTACGAACTGCTTTTAAAGTACAGGAACCTTATAATTTTTTTCAAGTTTTTACGCCGACAATAACAAAGATTGACGCCTCCTAAAATAAATCAAAACATCTATCTACAAAAGAAATAGGTTTTTTTATGGTCAGACAATACGAATTTTTTACAGGCAAGTTTGTACACTATATAAAATATAAAGTGCTTTGAGTTCAACATCAAAATTACAGTTTTATTACATAAATATCTACTTTTTTCGCAATTTTTCAGGGGTTTTTTTTTTTTTTGCAATCAAATTGCAAAAAAGCACGCAAAATTGCTACCTTAAAGTATGTTTAACACATGCAAAATTGTATACAAACCCCAATCTTATATTTCTATAAATTTCTACTGACGCTTTTAAATTCGTATGCATAATTTATAAATAATGTATCGGTTTATAAATTTTCTACGTTTTTAAAAGAGCTGTCTACTGTGCGTATACAATTAGGCTATAAGTCGTCTTATTAAAAGGCTCAACGACTATTACGCGGCTCTTAGAACGATCTTTTTGCAACTGTTGTAGATTTTTTTTTGAGCTAAGCCCTGCTCGGCCAAGTCGCTTTGTCTAGAACTAAACAAAAATATGCTAGTTAAAAATTGACGCCAGTCGTTGTGTACTGAACGAATAAAGTAGCCTTAGTTAGTATTGACTATAGTTTAACATTGAAAATGGCATATTCTTCTTCCCGCGTCGCAAAAATATTATAAGTACATATAACAAATACAATTTCTAAATATAAAGCGGATTTTAAAAATGTATACACGGGCAGACATTACCACAAACAGCCTGTGGTAACACAGGTTAACGACAAGGGGGTATGCTAATTGACGCGTCGAAAATGGACAAAGTGCCTTGTCTTTTACAACACAATGTTGTAGACACTGCAACAAATTTGTATTTCCAAAAATTTATGTTGACAGTTTGTTGTTTAGAACTGCTTATTTGAAAACGTATAGATAGCTGCACGCCAGCGTCGTAACCAACTAATTTTTTAACTAAGAAAAAAAAAATTGCCGTTAGAATTTTTTTTTTTTCGTTTGTCTTATATAGTCTAATAGACAGGTGTTTTGAACTGAGTAAAGCATATATGCCAGATATCATGTTACCATTGCTTTGATTTACATACTTATACAAAAAAAGACTGATAAATTTTTATTAATTATAAAAATACGTTTTGGAATTCCTGTTTCACTACTTATTGAAAATGTTGTAATAGCTTGCTTTGTCTATATTTATACACGAGAAAAAGACAAAAGGTTGCGTTTTTTTTCTATATAGCGTAAGAGCTGCTTTAAAATTACAGTGATTTTTCAGCGAGCTTAGTAAATTTTGGTTTTTTAGAAAAACACCATTAATTAAAAAAAAATTATTTTGTTACGCATATCTAGCTTTGTATCAAAAACCCGATCTGTGTTATGAAAAAATGTTTTTTATAATCTATAATAACAGATAAATAAGTGTTTCAATTACTTCATAAATGCACTGGCATTTTACATATACTAGTACGCTACAAAATGACATTTTAATGCAAAAAACAGACATTTTGATAAAGCGTACTGCTTGCAACCGTGCAAATCGTGTTTTAATCAATAAAAATCAAATAGTGAATTGTTTAAATAACGCCAAAAGATGTACCAATATAGTGTAACAGTAGTACTTACACTTAGTATTCTATTATATGTTGAATTATATGTTGCGTGTAGATATCACAGTATACACGTAAGCACAAAAACAATAGTTTGCTGCAGAATAAATTACGAGCATTTTAATTTTGTGTAAGACGACATTAAGAAAAAGCACCCGATTGCAAAAACTACTCACAGTTACAAAAACTACTTTTACTTTGCATTTCGATTGTTTTTACTTCTTTATTTTGTTTTTTATACTATATACACGTTTGCCCGCTATTAGCTTCTGATCCAAAAGACAAGCAGGATATTACTTGCACATCTGGTGTCTTACAAAAAAAAACACATGTAGCAGGATTTTAAATTGACTTTTTTTTCAACAGTATAATTGCAGTAAAAAACTCGTACAGCAAAAAAAAAAATGTAAACTTTGACTGGTTTTGACGAAACAAAAATAGCAAAAAATAATAGGGCTGCAAAAAAACGTATTTGGCGCAGTATATTGAATTGCAACTTTCTGCAATATAAAACGCTCTTTCAGCCATTCACTTATATATTTGTAAACTACAAAAGTTAGCGTTGGGTTTAAATTTTAAAATAGTCATCTATAATAAATATTTCTGCTGCCAGATTATTTTATAAAGCATATTCTTATGGAACTAGTGTAAAACAGTACTAAAATACATTTTAAGCAAAAAAAAAAAGTTTCAAGAAACTGCAAAAGAAAACGAGTATATAGCACAAAAAAATGCTACAACATGTAAAAGCTAATTACCAATATTACTTTTCTAGGCTGTCATATCTTTTTTCACTTGTACCAAACTTGTATATAAACAATGGTCGTAGAAAACACATATAGTTTATTCAATACAAACTTAATGGCCTAAAACTATGTCAAATCTCTGCAAAAAGTATAAATACAAAAATTCCATTATCATTTAAACAATATCAAATAATACTTACAATTGTTTGGAAGTAATCTTTTTAAACGTTTAAGCAATTGTTCTAATCTGTACAATACTTTTCTGTATAAATTATTACATTATTGTATAAAAAAATAACAATACATATTGTTTTATTTCTTTTAACACAATTTTTTCAAAAGCAAAAATTTTTTATCTTTGCATGATCGTACCCCCAAAATATATTGCAAATGACGCATAACTGTACAGATATTTATTGCTGGACCTATACGCGTAATACAACATACAAAATTAAGCGTCTTTACGAACCACCTTTACTT
>JAQFYM010003232.1:0-19421 GCA_034694785.1 Agrenia bidenticulata | reverse complement strand
CAGTTAAAAGCAAAATAAACCATCTATTAAATATTTTTAATAGTGTTTTTTTATGCATTCTATAAAATGTGTTGCTCAAATATGTGTTGCGTACTAAGGCAGCTGTTTTTAACTGTCAAAAAAATACTAACAAGAATTTAACAAAATTTTTTATTTCGAGCTTCTAAAAATAATAATCCCGGGATTTGAGACTAAAATTCGGAATTTTAGTCCCGAAATTTTAGTCTCAAATACCGGGATTGGACACCCTATATATAACCGTCTTGCATTAATAAAAATGTATATAGACCGATACTAAAATACAAAAATAATCGTAATTTCTTCTATAATTTATTTCACAACTGCTGACACAAGAAGAATCGTACTGGATTTCTTAAAAACTAAAAAAAGTGATATAAAATGTGTATAACAGCATTTCATTATCCTTAGTTATGTTTCAAACTACCTTTTAGGAATTAAAAACCGTTTATTCAGAATAATTCCGGTGGCAGAGAATAATTCAACAATTAAAAATAACACTACCTAAAAATGTACAAAATTTATATTGTGTAATATTTTACGTTATAATAACACGTTTAAAGTATTTTTAAGGTCCCTATAAATGTAATAAAATTTATACAATTAATTTTAATTAAATTGCCCCATATAATCGGTAATTGTCCCTATATCTTATTTTCGAGCATACATGCGTAAAAAATGCCCTCTAAATTATTTTTACGCATATACGCGTAAACAAAAATGCACACTAAATTATTTATACGCATATTTTTTGTAATAAAAATACCCTCTTGTTTTTTTTATTACGCATATATGAATAAAAATAAAATAATATCTTTTAATTGAAGTTTTATGTTTTCGTATGAAAATAATGTACAGTTGTGAACTATTTTTAAGGACCTTAAAACTCACATAAAAGTAAAAAAAATAAGAACCTGGCCATATAAGTAAGCCTGAAAATAGATTTTTACTATTTTATGCATTTTTTGATAATCATAAGTACTTCGATGATATCCTTTATTTTTTTCTTTGCGTTGTAATACAAATTTTCTGTTCTTCAATAGAAAATTAATAAGAACTTGCAATTAATTAACAGGGTTGCCGTTTTGGTGTTTTTCGCACCAGATTCCATTTTTCTGGTGTTTTGACGTGCCGAATTTGCTGGTGATACAATTTGGTGATTTTAGTAAATTCTGGTGATTTTGAAAATTTTCATTTATCTTTAGTTTGACTACGCCCCAAATTAAAAGAGAAAAAGAAACGTATGAAATACAGATAAACTTAAATAAGACTAGCAAATAAAGCCTAGTAATATGTATAAAATAAAACAGAACTGATTAAATGCCAACATTTGAAAACTTCAAATTTTTTACACACATAAAGGTAGTTTAAACGCAAAATTCCACCTGAAAAAAACTAGATACTGTATTTAAAAACTGTAAACACAATGAAAATGAATTTAAGTTATAGAACTAGCATATCATAGTATTTTTTTAATGTAAGAGCTCCATTTACACACGAAATTTTGTTACGGCATTTTATAAAAACCCGTAAAAACAAACAAATAAAACGGCTCAGCGCATACTACAAAATCTTTTATTCTTAATTTTTAAATTAATAAACCTTTTTTGCCTAGCTAACAATTTTTTTTTTAAAAAAAGTTTATAATAATGAAAATGGTTAAAATAAAGCTTTTTTGGGTCCCGATGATATCGCGGTTTTTATAAAAAGCAAGAAAAAATATTTTATTTTATCTTGATGATCTTATGAGACAAAATGGCGCCTAAAAACTAAGAGCAATGTTTAAATATAACAATTAAAGGGTGCTTTTATCGTCGTTTACATTAAAAAAATACTTTAACCAAAGGTGCTTTGCAAAACTGCACACACGTTATTGCCTGCCATATATGTGCGTCTCGGATTATACCAGAATAAGTATTAAAAAAAAGACTTATTTTATGGATTTAGTCAAAATCGAACATATTTTTTAAAAAACTACATTTAAGTGGACGTTATTAAAAAATTGACGCAAATAATAAAAAAATCATCATATATATTATTCAAAACAAATATTATATTACAAAGTAAAAAATTTACAAACATCCGTGTACATATTTATATTCAAGTAAAAAACAGTAAATAAGTCTAGAATATTAAGATGAATATCATCAAATACCCTATATCGCGTTAAAAAGGGGCAAGTTACAAAAACCATTGATTATAAATTCAAATATTGTAAAATTATGAATTTTTAATATTTTGGTGTTTTTCTGGTGATTTCAGAACAAAAAACTGGTGTTTTTGCCAGAAAAATTCTGGCAACCCTGATTAAAATAATAGTTACATTTATCGCATGATAAACTAAAGCAATTATATTATCCATTTATGTGACAATCTTTTATTTGACGTTTTGGTGAAAAAGTTGCAAGATCTTCAGCATTATGGTTACCCAGAAAGTTCCCACTTAAACATAAACTACTATTTCGTGAATGTCTTGTTGACGAACTACAAACATACACCTCAAAAGTAACCGATAATAAAAGTATCTTCATAACCGACCTAAAATTCATTTTCAATATCCAACCCATTTTTGTAAATATGTTATTATGGGTAAATAAAAAAAAGAAAATGAAAAACTTTTTAAACGTAGTCATGCGGGTAAACTTGTATTAAATGAGGAATACAAAATAGACTTGTGTAAAGCCTAGATTTTTCGGTGTTCTGTAGACCGGTTTCTCATTTAGGGACGGGTAATATAATAAAACGATAATCGCTTAAAATCTTTCGGCATTTTTCTCATATATCTGATTTATTTACAAACCAATAAGAACGATATAACCAAGTCAAAAACATGCCATTCAATCCATATAAAACTACCGAGTAATTTAAACATGTTTTATTTATTGTATATCAGTTAAGTATTCACCATAATTATGGATATTTCTACATTTTATTTATTGTTGTGTATACTACACAAACATTTGTGGGTTTGGCCAAATCAAATATATTTAATTTTGCTGCTTTAGGGGTATAAAAATAAATCACATACAGTCGAGTGCGAAATTTTACCCCAAAGTATCTTAAAAAATTCTTCTGTCTTAAATTTTTTGAATAAAAGAATCCCATACTGGCTCATTTTTTGTGTTTAAAATATTTTTTTGGTCAAATATTTATTTTTTACTTTTTTTCTCTTACGAGAGATTATTTTATGAAAACTTTTAGAGAACTTTGGCAGATAAATCCTTTTGTTGATAAATATACATATATTTTATTCAACTAAACATGGTAAAAAATTAAGACACTTGCAATTTTTTAGACACTTTGAGGCTAAATTTTTGCAATCGACTGTATATTTGATTTTTCTGCCGAAAGGAACTAACCCAATTCAAAACGAATATTGCTTTAATACCCCAATTTTACAAGCAAGATTTTTTAATATCCCGGTTTTTAAAAAAAATCCGGTACAATAATGAGAAGTATAATCCAAATAATATTAAAAATAGAAACATTGCAATTGGCTGATATTATCAAAAATAAAAGTCTGGTTTGTAAAGATTAAAGTCGATTTTTTTTTTAGAAATTCCAAATTGCTTAGTACAAAAAATGCTAGTAAAAAATGTTTTGAATTATTATCAAAAGTAGAGTTTGAAACAGGTTTATAAAACATAAAAATGTTTTCGACGTAGTTAAATAATGGTTTTTGTACAGTTCAATTGCTTGTAGTTTATACAAGATAACTACACTTAACAATATTATCTAATTTTGTTGATTGTCACGACGTTGATACTACTAATATATAGGTAAATTTTAGGCGCATACTCATTTTTTTGGCTTTTATTCCAAGTTATCTAACCGGGTTTTTCAATTAAATTGACGCATGTATGCAGGGTTTTTTTTGTAAAAAAAATGAGGAGGGGGTGTCTCTGAAGTAAATATTTTTTTACGAGAGGACGTCTATGTTTTTTCACTAACTCATACGATAAAACTGCCAAGAAAGGAGATTAAGGGGAGCTTTTACGTGCCTCTACTCTAAAACGGGGGATTTTCAATATTTATAACAAATATATTGCAAAAAAAGAACGTACTTTTTTTGCTATATACCATGAAATTTGATGTTATCAATGTTTAAATATTTACATATTTTTTTTTTTTACTTTTATGTACTAACACTGCATCGATGTAATTCACTTTATTTCTACATACACACATTATATATTTTGCAATTTTTTAGACTTTTTTTACAAGATTTAAACCATAAAATTTGTTATATTTTGTAAATAGAAAAAAATGTGCTTAAACTACGGGATCGTAGTTTTTACTATACGGTATAGTTCTATACTTATAGTAAGTGTATAGTAAAATTACTATACATTGTATAGTGATTTTAAAAAATGATTTTATATTATGATCTATTCTATTTTTAAAATACAATATTATGTTACCAGGACCTTCTGCTTTAGTATTTTTATTTTTTTATCCATAAAAATTAAGGGTGACCTTGTAGCTAAATGCAAAAAAATATACCGGAAAATGCAAAAATAAAAATTGATAGAAAGATACATTTTTATTAACCACTGTCGTGTTTATAGTATGCTTGATACAAAATAGTGGGCAAAACACATAAATATTCAAATAAAACTCCATAAAATAACGAGTAATTTCTTTGTGTGACTAGCAAATACAGATCCAAGTACCATATATAGTTTGAATTGGGATAAGGAATTAAAAAAACGCAAAAATTTATGTTCTATGCATTAAAGACTTTCAACGTAGCAAACTTAACGAAATTTAAATTTAAAACTTTATTCTACAAACTATACAGCTCAACTGTAAAAATTCTCGAGTTCGTAACAGAATATATGCCAATTTGATAGTCTAGCTTTCGTACCATTTTTTACTTGGTAATACAACAAATAAATTATTTAAAAATAATTTCAAGACAGCCAACATTATTTGCACAAAAAACTCAATAAAAATTATATAGATAACCCATTAAAACTATTTTACTTTTATTTGTATTTTGCGTGAAGCTAAGGGGGAAACCCTTTATGGTTTGCATGTAGAAATAATCATTTTAAACACTTTTAAGTCGTTTTATATCTTAAACGCTTGTCATTTTGTTTATTTATAATTTAGTACTTTTGTCTCATTAAGGTTTGCAAGTTCTAGATTTTTAAGTTCTATTTAAGATGTAAAAAATATATGAATTTACTATACACTATACAGTATAGTGTTAGTAAGTACATAACAAATCTCATACTATGCAGTATAGTGCAAATCACTACTTTAACTGTATAGTCAAACAATTATTGTTTCATACATCACATTCTTTACTTTCTCTTGCTGATCTCGTAACTTCCTTTGAGCATCTCATATATCGTACGTCTTTTATATACAAACATTTAAATAACTTTAATAATATTAACAAGAAAAAAAATGTATTTTATTGGTCTACATAGCAGCAATCTTTAGTTTTATAGTAAACTATCTAGAGTGTACATCAATAGTAAGCTTTTTGGTTTTCAATTTTAGCTTATATGTATAAATAATTTTTTGCTAATTTCGATACAAGCATTAGTATAAAAATTGTAAGATTCTTGTCTTTTTCGTATAAATAGGCATAATTTAAAACGTATTTTTATGTTTATTCTTTAACACATACGAAACTTTGTGTAATATATACAATGAACCGTATAAAGAAGGTTTATAGTTGCGAAAGCCAAAACATATGTTAAGTAAAAATAATTACACTTCTTTTGTTTAGAAAATCGTTCCTCTATACAACAAAAAAAAGTTGCACATATACAAAATTTTATTTCTAAATAAAATGTGTGTTTTTTTCCGATAGTATTTTAAATTTTCATAAAAATTAAAAAACTAGAAAATTTGCGTAAAATTACACTGTATATACAACGACAGAAAAATTATTAATAATATGCTATGCAAATTAAAAAGTATTAAATATAACCCGGTACCTCTCTTTACTTACTATCTGCGCGTCACCGCAATCCATTACCGGTAACCTTTGCTTTATGAAATTGCTTTTGTAGTTAAATATTATTTTCGTAGCTTATAATATAGCTTTATTTCTCTCAAAACATTAATTTATCTGTTGTTTTCGTACATTACTTGTTTAAAACGTATTTAAACAAACCAAAACAAAAAAATTGTCGTTTTTTTACATCATTGCGTTTAAAGGTTTGTTGTGCTAGTAGTTTACGACCCTCTACTTTGAATTTTTTCATTCTGGCCGGTTCCTCGCGTTGTTTGTCAATAATAAAAACTGCTGCTTGCGTATTCTATTGTGCTGACAGTATGTTTATAAATTCTTTGTTTTTACTATGCCGCATATTCATTTATATTTTGCCATTATTTTTTACTTAAACAACCAAATTAAAAAAATATTTTATTTTACATATAAATATTATCAAAAAAAGGTTTTATAGTAGATATTGTACAACAACAATACAAAAAAAAACATGTGTCTATTATTAAGTATGAATCAACTTTTTTACAATTTTTTTTTGTACAAAACCAACAGGAGGGAAGGAAGTTGCCCCCCAGCCCTCCTACAAAAAGACCCTGCATGTGTATAATCAAGTGAACCTTTGACTTTAGGGATGAGATTAAAAATAGGTAATATATAAAAACATTTACTAATAATTTTCAAAACTAATATACTTATCAATTCCATTTTTTGCATTTCTTCCGACGAGCATGTCGTTTATGCATAAATATAAACCAAAAAAAGACAGTGTTATGTATAATTTAGGGATTTGCAGTATACCTTATAGTATAAATTAAAAATACACTAACTATACACTTTACCGTATAGTGTATAGTAAGTATATAGCGTAAGTATTTTTTTTTTTGACATTCTATGATTTAATCTCTTAAAATAATTAATTTTTTTATAAAATAATATATCACCTTAAATTAAAAAAAAAAAACTACAATTAATTGTCATAAAAAATGCCCCAGACGTTATTAAAGAATGCAACTAAAGTTAAATTTGAAAATTCAAATAGAAGTTTTATGGAAAGATTATCTGATAGTAAAAAATTCTGGTAAGAAATCGTACTGAAAATTATAAATACAAGAAACACAATTTTTTATATACAAACTATATTTTTATCTGACAGACACTTACTAGACTGTGTTTGTTTGCGTTGTACAGTAACGATATGCGGTAATGTAATTGTTTTTTATAGCAAACTACCATTTAACTGTATAAATATTACAATTTGTATATTAAGCACGCAATTTTTCACTAAAGGCAAAAAAACTACAAAAAAAAATAAATGTAGAAGTTAAAAGCGATATAGACGGCTTTTATTTTGTATTAAATATATGTAATATGCAAAACCAATCCCATTACAGGCATTATTCTTGTATTTTTGTTTTTTCATCTAACACTAACAATGTATAGTAAAAATACTATACGCTTACTATACCGTATAGTGAAAACTTCAATCCAAGTGGAATTATACAATATAAAAGTAGATTTTAATATAAATGACACTTGCAGCATCTTTATCTTAAAAAACCGGCTTAAAAACCCTTGCATTACGCTAATAATAGTACACAAAGGCAATTCAATTTTTTAAGGTTATGTATTAAAACCTTCATATACAGTAAAAATTTTGCAGACATAGAATCTAGAAAAGTCCTATAAATTGGATATAGCACATGTGTTAAAAGAAATTAAAAATATCTTGTGCAGTGTAAGACTCTAGAAAAAATTCACACATAAAAAACACGAATGTATGCTTTAATAAAATAATAAATAAATATTATAACCAGTGGAGATATCTGAATTTTTTTCTTGGGGGGGGAGTCAATTTTTTTCCAGCTTTTTTTTTTTGCAATTTTTCGTTTTGTAATTTTTTTTTTACTAACTTTTTTTGCTTAATAATTTTTTTTGTGACAGAGAAAATATAGAAAACCCGAAAAAAATTGTTTTAATGGACTTATTCTGTATTTTTTTTTAAATGATCGTAGCCTAGTAAACAGAAACACAATAAACAAAACCCGGATAAAACTACTATCTTTTCACCTTATATAGTTTCTATATATCTTTTCTTTTTAAGAAATTTTTTCTATTTAATGCATTTTTAAAAAGCAATTTTTTTATGATTCAAATTTGAATTCAGCATAAATTTATTTTTTAAACTTAGCGCGAGCTTGAAAAAAAAACTTGTCATTAAGTATCAGATAAAAAAAAAAGTTTAAAAACGCATTTTTTGATTTATTACGTTTATTAGCGGCAGGTTTTGTGGAAAATTTACGTTTTTAAGTTTTTTCATTTTTTTAAAGTGTAAAAAAAGACTTATCAAAATATAAAAAACCTTTTGTTTTATATATAGTTTAAGATCGAAGAACCGTTTATTTTTACAGTAAATAATATATAATTATATATACATATTACACCATTTTGTCATGGAAAACTTTTTTAACAAACCTTAAACAATTTACGCATAAAAGCTGTTTGATAAAAAAAGGGGCTTATGTTGGCGATTTGCACAAAAAAAATAGTTAGTTATACTGAAAAATACTCGTATATTGTTAAATTATGTTTCGTCTACGGCTTTTATAATTTAAACTTTCAATAAGAATATGAACTTTATGTTAACAAGATTTTTTTGTTCATAAAATGTCTTTAATTCGTACAAAAAGCAAATGAACTGGAAAAAGTAACTGCTTATGTCAAAAGTAAAACAATATATGCGTACAAAAAGTATGAAAATATCACTTGTTTCTACTATAGCTATATTTGTTTTTTAAGGGTATTTTGCGATAAATGAAGTTTAAAAAAAGCGAAAGTTTTAAACTATTTTGAATGCTGTTATTGCAAATTTTGTGATTCTGCTGTTAGAACTAAAAAGAAAACGCCGGAAAAGGTACATATAAACAGTATACGTTACTTTTTAAAAAAATAAATTATAACAAATAAACGTTTTGCTACAAAAGTCGTGTTATGAATCGATTAACCTTAATTAAAAAAAAAAATTGTTTTTGTAACTAAAAAAGGAAATATGCGCATTTTTCGTTGTTTATTATTGCATGCTGCGTTTCCCTTTACGTACTAAGTGAAAAATTATATTTATAAATTTGTAATGGATAGCAAAAAAAAATTATGATGTTTAATTTCGAAACTGTATTACAAAAATTGTTTTCTTGAATACATATTACATAAATCACTTTGACATAGCCTTAAGTTTTTTTTACACATAAAGCTCATAACTAAAAAAAAAAAAAAACTTATCAAAGAACAGATTTCATTGCTGCAAAAACAACATTATTGCAGATCTACGACACCTTGTGTATTTTTGCAAGCTTTTTTTATAGATTTTGTTGAAAGCTTATACAGCGTGTAATTTGTTTACTAGCATTCTTGTCATATTAATTGCAAAATGTGCTGTTTTTGTTCGGCTTTTTATATGATTCAGAAATACGATTACAAAAGACATTTTTGAGTACAAAACCAGATACAGTTTTGCTTGTGTTTTACATTATGCATTACTTGCAATATTCAACACATTGCTTTTTAACGTTTTAAAAATCCTTTATATAGTATTAATAAAAAATACCTCTGTTTACAAAATAATAATGAATACATGTAAACACTCTTGAAGCATCCACAAACGCATTTACTGACAAAGCAAAGCTTTAAGTGTAGACTTGCGCAAAAAATACAGATTTTGTGTATTTTAAACGTATGATTATCCAATGAAAATATAGTTTCTGCTGTTCGATTTGTAAATTTAATTTCTTGTCAAATAATAAGAATAGCAAAAATTAACTTTACTATAAAGTTTCTTTTCTTTGTAGTTTTTTTATGTCCTGTCAATCGCAAAGTTTTTTTTTTTTGCAAAAAAGCTTGTTTACATAGTACAATAAATATTAGCAAAATCAAACATGAAAAGTTTTTGCATACTGCGCTTTTATATGTACACAATTTTTGTAATTTTTTGGGTCAAAAGTAAATGCTTTCTTACTCTACTTAGATAGATTGTTGTAAGTGCTTGTTTAAACATTTGTTGAACTAAAATACAATATTCTTCACATAAACTGTACAAATCTGCGTGTTTAAACATGTTTTTTACGTGTTATTTGTTAAAGTATTTTTCTATATATTTTTTTAGATTAAAAACCTTTAAGGCATTTAATTATTATATAAGTGTTTTAGGCTGGTTAACTTGCTAGTATGTATTTCAATTTAGTTCAAATCCCTTCACATGTGTCTTTGTTTTCTTTTTTATTATTATTTTGTATTTTACTATAAATTGGTTTATATAGAGCTTTATATTATCACTACTTTCGTCTATATGTATTGCAAAAACGACAAATTTTTACTAGTATGGTAACAATTATTTCTAGAACCCAATTATTTAATTTTATAATGATAATAAAAACCAACTAAAAATTAAAAAAAAACATATACAGTACAACTCAAATCAAAAGATTTACAAAATAAATTGCAAAATACAATATTCCGCTAGTTTTATTATTTGTATATAGTACCCAAAATGGACCAAATGTATAAAAAAAAAACCATAAAGGCAAAGAATACGGTATACTTTTATCTCTTAGCAAAAAAAGAAAGATAAAAACATGAAAGATTTTTTTAAAATAAACAAAAATTATGTTGCCACTTTAGAACCGAAAACATTTCTATGTAAAAATCTTAGATTAGTGTAAATGATACAATTTAAGAGTAAAAAAGTTTTAAAAAACGAGAAAAAAGCCAACCTCTAAAGTATAGGTAACTTACTTTTTGTTTTTATACAGTCTTAAATATGTAAATCATAAATACATAGCGTATTAATTTTTATTTTGTCAATTAAATATTTTATTTATACGTTAAGCTATAAATTTAATTATTATTTTTTAACAAAATCTGAGGGGAGCGGGGTAATACTCCCCACCATTTTTAAACATCTTTTTGCCGGCGGTATAGTACTTCCACCCCAATCCATCAATAAAACATTAAGTATAACATTCTTCTAATATCAGACATTATTATTTTAACATTTTAAAAACAGAAAATTCAATAATAAACAAAACCAGTAGTCGTAGTTATATGTGCTGTAGATTACATGCATGTATTGTTTAAAAGCCATAAAAGGTTATTATTTTATCTATACATATAGGTAAAATAGGCAAAATTTTAATTATGTGTCCAACAGTCGCGCGCCAAAACGGTATCGTGCCAAAACGGTTACCGACGCCGGATATTTTGATTGTTTTTAAACTACAAAAATTAATAAAAACATGTAAAGATAAAAACAGAAGCATTGCAACTAATAAATAAAAAATATACAAACTAGTTTTTTCGAATCGATCTATTTTATTATACATAAAAGGAATGAACTATAATTTTTCAAACAATGAAAAAAATTTTGTTTTCAAATTATAACCAGTTATAACAAGATTTAGTAAATATCCGTTGTTTGTTTTCACATACTGTTTTAATATCATGGCTGTAATCTTTTTGGCACGGGTAACCGTTCTGGCGCGCGATATTTACTATTTCAATTTTTAATATTTAAGTAATTTGTACGTTAAAATACAAGCATTTCAACCGTTATGAAAATAATATATTCCTTGTTACGTCATCTTAAAACGTCGCAGATTAAAATACATGTTCTAAACCAGCAATTGATCCTGGTATTAAAAGGTATTTTTTGCGCGCTGACTGAAAAATCGCCACTTGCATGTATTGTTACTGGCTTAAGCATATTAGTGTTACCGTGCCCTAGGTTGTGAGTTTTTTAACTTAAAATATCTCTTTGTTTAACTTGATATTATTATCAAGTAGTTCGCTTCTGACGCTATCACGTAGCTGAGATGTATTTATATATGCATTTTGTCTAGGAAAAATAACTAGCATATTTTAGGTGTATTGATATCAGTCTCAATATCAATATATACACTATTTTTATAATCAAGAGGTATAAATTTTATACCTTTTTAGCGAGGGTCGCTAAATGCACACTTTGCAAAAATATGATAATGGGTAGATACTTTTCTTCACTTTCGAAAAAGCAAGCAAAGTGTAACAGATCACGTCTAAGAGATTTTTCATGGTTGTATTTGCTAGTTTCTCTCAATAAAAATATTTTCATTTAAAATAATAAAGGTAAAATTATAGAGTCTGTGGCATACTTAGATCCAGAAAGTTCTTTGTCGCATCTTTAAAAGGGATAAAATATTTATTAAATTACTAAATAAAGTCGAATCATCAAGATGTTATCCCTTCATAAAATCGAATTTTTTTAAAGCCACAAAGTTGATAGTAATCGCTTTTTTTTGTTTATGTAGTCTAGTCAACATGTAGTAGGTACTATTTCATTTTGTACAAGTATTTTGTAACAGAGGTTGATCCGTTAGTTGAAAACTTGTTTGTTGTGTTTTAAGATATTTGAATGCTACTGATGAATGCCCTAAATATCAAACCATTGATTAACAACTTTCTTTAAAATTACTTAAATTCTCTGTATTATGAGCAGTGTTTACAACGATCGTAAGGAATAAGCAAAGCATAAAATGACTGTTTTTTTTTTATCCGAAACGGCTTTTCTGATATTCGCTGCGCCATTATGAACAACAGTGTCTCCTGTCGTCTTTATATTCCAAAACTGTAAAATACGTGGCAATTTATCGCGAATAATTTTGACTGTATGTTTTTCTTGTAACAATTTAATCGCTAGTAGATTTGTTTATAATTAAACTCACATTCGCAAACGTGTGCAGTTACTGCCATGTATGAATTACTTGAGCATTAAGTCCAGCTATCAGTAGTGAAATAGATATTCGAGGTTTAAGATCAAGCTTTAGCATTTTTTTCTGTAATTCAGCTGTAAAGGCTGGGCTATTCTGATATGACAAACTTTTTGTACTTGGCAAAAATATGCAGGGTTCAAGTTCTGTATACAAAAAAAGAAATATCGCAATTCCAGTGTCATTTTTGGTAATCCAAGCTGTATTACAAAGATGTTTAAAAAATCCTGCGCATTCATGGCTGCTGTCTCATTTTGATTTTGATGATTTAATGCATTGTTTAAAACATTGGATCGACTGCTTTACAAATGATAGAGCATAAGATATTTTTATGTGTTGTAATTATATTCATAATTACATAAGCGAAAAAAGCCATTTGTCACTAAAAAAGTTTAAATTGCCCAAACCAAACTATTTTTTACATTGCCAGCAAATAGGTAAGTGATTATGCTTATTAATTTATGGGTCTAAGAAAAAAAAATGTTTCTAAATTATTATTAATTGATTAATAATATTTTCAATGTTTTTTTTTTAATATATATTAAAAAAGCCCGAGCCTACTTTTTTGCATTAAATATGACTTTTTATATCGATATTTTTTTTTGCAAATAATGTGTTTTTTTTGCAATCAAAATGGTTCTTTTACAATCAAAATGAGATTTTCGATTTTCCAAGCTAAATATAAATCATGATTTTTGTACTTGTTTTTAAGAGAGATTCAATAAATTTTTTCATCTAATTTTAACTAAGAAAACCCCAAAGATTTAAAAATTAAATAAAAAAATAAAGTAGTATAAAAAAACAAAAAAAAAAACAATTTTTTTATAATCGCAGAAAAAAAATTAGTTTCATTTTGATTGCAACAAAAATCATTTTGATTGCAAAAAAGCAGGGCTGCGGAGTCGTTGTTTTGCGACTCCGACTCCGACTCCAGTGGCACTTTTTTGCATGAAAAAAATAAGGCCGGAGTTCGACTCCGACTCCGACTCCGACTCCGCAATGAATCTATACTTTTTCAGGGTAAAAATACTATTCATGCTACACTAGTAGTATTTTAACAGTTTTTACGTGACAAATATTTTTTATAACTATTAATAGTATAAAATCATGCTTTATAAAAAGATAAAAAAAATATACTGTCTTATATTATTTTGGTACCGATATACATGTAAACCATCGTTTAGCTACATTTATACTTATTTAAAACTTATATAAATACATTTCACAATTTTTCTCTTTTAGCAAATGAAAAATATGAATTTTTAAGACGGAGTCGAAATATTTGGAGTCGAAAGTTCCATTGTAACGACTCCGACTCCGAATAATCATTAGTTTCCGCAAAAGGAAAGCGACACCGACACCGAACTCCGAACTCCGACTCCGACTCCAACTCCGCAGCCCTGCAAAAAAGTGTATTTTGATTTCCGAAAAAAATCATTTTACTTGCAAAAAAAAAGTCATATCGATTGCAAAAATGTTAACTTGATTGCAAAAATGCAACACTTTTTTTTGAGAACCCGGTATAGAATCTCTAAAAAATTAAGCTGCAAGAAATTCAGTACGATTCGTAGGCTCTATGCAAGTTTTTTTTTTGTTAACATATTAAGAACTCCTAATTTTAGCTGCAAATCATCCCATTTTTTTGATATACATTTTTATACTAAAAAAATTTAGAATTCGGAATGTTGAAAAAAATCGACTTAATCTTCTAAAATTTGTACTTTAATATCCATATATAGCCAATCATATTGTATAGTTTACAAATTAGATATATTATTGCTGTTTCTTTTTATTGCAGAAAATAAAAAAAAAGGTATAAAGCAATTTACGCGTATAATTGAGTATTATAGCATTGAGTGTTCAAAAATAAAAATAAATTTTAGCAATTATACGTTAATAATGAGCCATATCAATAATAACCGTGATTAAATATCAGAAGAGAAACAAACAGCGGTATTTCGGGTAAGAAATTACGTTTCGTTTATATGATTTTACCCGTGGTAATGTAGTTGTACACGCAGGTTATTTTTGACATGTAATACTTAAGGCTGTAAAGCAAAAGATACCCACGGGTATTTTAATGCATATGCGCCGGAATCATTTTTGACCCACGGGTGGTTTATTATTTTTTTTCTTTTAATAAAATGTAAAAAACAATGAAGAAGATAAAACATTCGCTTTCGGGTAAACCAAGAAAAAAACAATATTTTTTGTTTTTATGGTTAATCTTGATTAATAGCAAAATTAACCGCTAGAAAAAATAACTGTAGTTAAAATGACTGGCCGACAATTTGACTTTTGCAAGTAAACGCCAAATTAGAAAGGGTGTTTTTACCAGCTTATATATTTTGCATTGTTACGTCTTAAAATACTTTCACGAACAGGAGCTTTAATTAAATTTGTTCCGTGGTATTTTTAGAAGCGCAAAAAAAAAATCAATAATTTGGTCAAAAATAATTTTTTGTGTTACAGAACATGCATTTCACTAATTTATTAGGGTTAAAATACGCAAAAAATGCAGTAATACTAGATTTATTAAGTGATTTAACTCTTTTTTTGAACGCAAGTTTATAAAACCTCTGTTTTTATATAAAATTAAAATTATTTGACGGCTATTATAAAATTTAAATGAAAAATATTTTTACAAATTATATGTTTACATATGTACATTACCGTTAATTGTAATACAACTTTAGATTTAGTTCAAATTTCTTCCTTTGAATTTTGTGCTATCTAAAGGAATTGCACCGACGGTCAAAATTTTAGTATGGATGCTTAAAACGTTAAACTATATAGTAAGTATAATTAAAATTTATATTTATGCATTGTTATACGTGCAATCAGTGCTGTTTAATAATAAGATTGCATTGTGCGAATCTAAAATGTCATCTGGATGCATAGATGAAGTAGACAAAATCAATTTCGATCAATAAGATTGCTTTGTCAGTAAAAAAAAAAAAATAAAAAAAAATGTAAATATAATACTAATAATAATAATAATAGATAATAAGACAGAATAGTTTTTTCTTTCGTCTAAACCAGTCATCAAATTTTAGTTAAACATATTATTTAGGTAATCATTATAGTCATCAACAGCAAAGAAAAAACTACCAATGAATATAATGGTTACACCTAAGATGAATTAAACGGTAAAATTCTTGTCTATTAAAACATAAATTTTACTATATGATATATACTATTATTTTACATTTGCAATTTTATAACATCTTTTTTGGATCTAGCTGATCGAAATAAGAGACATTTTTTATGCATAGAATTTATTTTAGTTTCTCTTTGGCATTTGCGTATTCGTTTTGATTATCAAAATGACAATCTAAAACAGAAAACCTTGTTAGGTAGTGTGGAATTGCATAAAAGAACTTTTTAAAATGCGAAAAGATAACGAGGTGTAAAAATATAACGTTCTCTGTACATTTTATTATTTTTGTGATATTGAACTATAATTTTAGTATTTTTTAATACGCAATGATACCTAAAGATTAGACTCGAGAAACACTGTTCTGGTGTGTGCACTCAAATACTATGGTAACAGCTGTATTAAACCTATAGCTTAAAACTATATTTAAATGGTGTACTTGACATTATAACAAAAAAATTACTTTCTTTGCCATTCTTATACTAATAAAGATATTGCGAACTATATTTACAGTAATTTCATTATCAGGTTTTTTTTTAAAAAAAGGTATTCGATATCAAAAGTTAAAATCACCATTAAAATTTAGATTTAATGACAAAAAAAAAGCTTAAAGGATATTCAAACATATTGTAAATAATTGCAAGCATTTTTTAGAATCTGTTACTTACGGAAGTGTGATATATTATAAAATCACGATTTTACATTTTTTTGCATTCAAAAAAGAAATTCCTTGTGTGAATACTTCAATTGGTGTACATCAATATAAAAAATATCTTTTCGATCTTAAATGAATGCATATACTATAGATAAGTATTTTCTGAATCAGTAAAACGTTTTTTTTTTTCAATACAGATACTTTCTAGTGGCAAATAGTCAGCGGGTAAGTACTTATACTTAAAAAAATATGCTTGATGATTTTTTTAGCATTTATTACAAGATTGAGTAATAACTTTTTATTTTGAAATATTTTACATATATTTTAATTGTATTTTACACAATGAAAATGTACTCTTTTACACATACCTACTGTCTTTTTATATATGAAAAGGTATTGTGAGCAGCATAAAAAAAATGAATAATAGATTCTACATTGAAGGCTCTATCAGCGGTTCCGATTATGGTATGAAAATACGGGCGTGGATTTTTTTTGGTCTTCCATCCATAATGGCCATAATGGTAAATTTTGGCAATATAAATATTTTGCCGATTATTAATGTACCAACCCGAAAAAAATCGCTTAATTTTTATATAAAACCTCTTTTAAGTTTTAAAACATGAATGGAATATTAAAATCAGTTTGAAACCTTTACTATAGCTCCAAATTTGAAAAAGAACACGGTTCGTATACGTATTACATGTAAATTTTTTTGATTTCTTTACAATATAAGTTATACTTGACATCAGGGATACCGAATATGGTATGGAAGTATGGGCGGGAATTTTTTTTCAATCCCGCCCATAATGGCTATTATGGCAAATATATGGCAAATATACACTAAAAAATATGCTTATAAAATTGGCAACACACAAAAAAAATGTAAGCCACGTATGGCAGTGGAAATGAGCTATAAAATAATGGTTTTTTTTTAGTTTATCGTTTTAGATCCTACACAAAGAATTTTTTATATGACCACCATAATTCATCTGCAGGGTTATGGAAATCATGGTTAATTTTGAGATGAAAAAAAAGCGGTTTTAATACACAAGATTGATATGGCTTAATAACAATGCCTATGTTAAACTGCATTTTCTTGAAATCAAATATTTTGGATTCTAAACAACTTTAATACGATTTTATATGTTTAATACGCAAAAAGAAGAAATAACCGGCATCGGTTAGCCATCATTATAGAAGAGTACAGGTACATCTAATTTAATAAAAATTTTTAACAGATATTGTAATGTAATTTTAATTTACAACTGAACACATATATTAGATGAATACAAAAATCATTGTTTTATTCTAGTTATTCTGTAATATTTGTATAATATATGAAAAAAATATGGAAAAAATATGGAAATCGATTTCCGCCCATAATCGTCAAACCATATATGTCATTATGGCAGTAGTGCCATTACGGGTTCGGTATCCCTGCTTGACATATATGTGGTCGGATATTTTCAGACAACATATTTAGTTTTATAATATCAGTTTATTTTTACACATATTTACTTAAAAGCGCTTAAAAATATTAAAATTGTAATTTATTAAAAAATGAAACTAAAAAAAATGCTTAGAGCGCCAAAAAACTGCTGTATCGCATTTATTTACATGATTAATTTTACAAATTACTTTTACATCACAGATTTTACCTAGAGTTATAATATTTTTTCAATAAAAATTATTTATTATCTTACATAAAATATATCATAACATACCTGTTTCTAATATACATAAAATTTTCCATGCTCGTTTATAAACAACAGTTAACTGCTAAAAAATAAAACATAATATATAATTTAGTAGTATTAAACATATAAGAGACCTTATATCCAAAAATTACAATAAATTTAGATATAATTTACTTATGTATACGTTAGGAAACTGGTTTTACCTAGCGGCGTAAGAGATCCATATAATTAGAAGATTTAGAAATTTTTAGCTAAGACTATGGAAATACAAATATCGCTGTATTTTAATGTTTTTGTTGGAATTTAATTACTAATATTTTATACCTCGATAATATGTATACATTTTTTGTTCTAGGTCGATTATAATATGAAAAAAATATGGAAACATTTTCCATCCATAATGGCCATATATTGTATGGCCATTATGGTAGAGTTCATTATTTTTCGATACCGCTGGGCTCTAGTACGATATTTAATAAAATTTTTAATTCAGTGCAATCAAATAAATGCAATGCTTTTAGACATAAAAGTGGTATAATGCAGTAATATGTAAAAAATGTAATATAAGTCGTACATGCAAGAAATAACAATAATAATTATTTCTTCTTATCAGTGACAAACAAGTATGTCGTAAATAGGGGGTCTAGGAGAGATATATCAGTGAAATTTGCTGTCAAATATATTGCCACACATTAGTGGTCAAGTTTTTTTGGGTAAGTAAAAAATTCCACTATTCTTTTGGTACGCTTTTTATGAGGTAACATTAAAATGCCACATATTCGTGGTTTTGGTTTTTTGGAGTAATTTTTGTATGCCAAATATTTGTGGTTTTGTTTTTTTTGGGGTGGATTTAAAATGCCACAAATATGTGTTTTTTTTTTTGGGGTAGATTTAAAATGCCACAAATATGTGGTTTAGCCTGTGAAAGGGTCAACTACAGTATTAATAAAAATTCTTTTAGTTCTTGGCTCATAAAAAGCAGATGAAGACCAAACATGTACATAATAGTATAAGTGTGACACAATGATAATACTTTATTCAGATTCCCTTTCGCAATGGCTATTTTTTACAGGCACCACTTGACCAGGTTACTTAAATGAGGAGCAATCAGGGGTGTTATCCATAGGGGGGT